>QJNZ01000100.1:0-160985 GCA_004155055.1 Monosporascus sp. CRB-8-3 | reverse complement strand
CGCCCCAAATTTTTTTTTTTTTTTTTTTTTTTTTTTTTTTTTAACTCATACTAAGATCGTGGCGAAAGAGCTAATTTTACATGGTCGTAAGCAGATGTCTCAGAGACCCCAGTCGCACGACACAGCCAGGCATGTACCTGCAAGGTTCCTCCCGTCATCTGTCACTGTCCCCATCTCTGTCTGTTTGCCCGCTTCACGTCCCCCCAACCGTAGCACGTAACGCGAGGTAAGGTACGTTGCGTGGCGTAGAGGCTTTTCTGCTCCCGAGCTACTCGACTACTAGTCAGATGGATAAAACGCGTGTGTGTTACAAAGCGAGGCGCGCAAAGTGAGACGCGGCGCCCCCTTTCCGTTTCTGCGATCGCGATGAGAGGGTCGGTATATGTACCAGAGGGATCAGCCCACCTATATAGGGCGGGTGCCGGATGAGGATCTGGCGGGCGGTACGTGGGTTGGGCTTTTTCGAACCTCAGGGGACTGATCCCGTTCGAGTCAAAGGCAGAGACTATTTTATGAGTTACTAGGGTCGACATGACCACATATTAGTTCTCCCAGTAGCTACAGACGTGTGTGGTACCAGGTATCTCGCACACGCTAGAGACATATCTGGGATTTTTTCACCCAGGTGGCACAGGTGTTTGAAACAAGGAAAATATAAAAGTCAAATTGGTATCTTGTCCCGGTCCGCCAACACCGTGATGATGCTACCCTACCCACTACAAGAAGATAGATAATGAACTGATGTACAAGTGATGTACACGAGCCTGCAACAGCGAGGCGCAAAGTATATAATAGTGATCACGATGGTAGATGATGCACCACGATTCCCCCCCAGTCGTGTCTCGTGCGATCATGACGGCCTGTTCTCAGAGTCCGCCTTATCCCCCGACCCCTCACATCTGGTATTACAAGACATAAATCGTCGCAAATCATGTTGCGTAGTGAATACAAATAGTGGCAAACCTTGACGGCGACAAGGAGCGGCGGTCCTTGGTGAAGTATCGAAAAGTGAAAAGGGACGTTATTTGTGTTTTTACTTTTGACTCCAACAAGGAAACTCAGGCAACAAGAGGGTCGTCAAGCTCGAAATGTCGTTCTTGCTCTTCCTCGGCGGAAGGGTCGAGGTGGAAGACGATGCCCCGGCGCTTCCAGTCCCCACGCTTGACGCAGAAGCCGGGGTCGTCCATCCAGTTGATAGGCCGCCTCTGGTTTGAGGGGCGAGGCGGCGGCGCCAGCGGCGTTGTGGGCGTTGAAGAAGAGTCGCCGTCGTCGTTGTCGGCGAGGCCCGGCGGGATGGTTTGCCAGTCCTTGAGCGGCCACTGAGCCGTCTGGTCGTAGACGTACGTCATACGCTTGTTGCCGTCGCTGTGGAAGTGGCAGGTCTCGCTCTTGGTAGGCGAGCACTCGGGGGAGTCCTGGATCTGGTCCTCCGCGCGCGGTTGCGCTCGGTTTAAGAAGCGGCTCTCCCGCTCCTCGTCCTGGTGGTACCGCTCCTCGTCGAAATTGGGGGACGAGTTGATGTTTAGCGGCGGGTGTAGGGAGAGGGGGTCGAGGGACCCGGACCGGGAGGACTTGCGGTGCGATTCAGTCGATGAGCGAGAGCCAGTGCTCGCTAAGCTGCCTGATAGGCTGACCTTGCGCGTGTGGAGACCGCGCTCCCCGTCGGCTTGGGCCTTGCTGCCGCAAAGCAGGCTGCTCTTTGATTTCGTGCGAAAGAGAGATGGCATCGTGGCCAGTCCGTATATATCTCTTGTGTAACTACTGGAGCTAGACCTTCACGATGGGGGGGACTGTGTCGAAAGAAAATATCCGCAGAGATAATGGCTTGGGGCAGAGGGCTGCATGTAAAGGTCAGGGCCGCGCTGACACCAGACGCCCGTGTACCCAACCAAGGTCGAGATCGAGGTTGATCTTTACACAGGGAAAAAGGACTTCCTAGAAGCTGACCGTTCACCCGTGGGCACATGTCGTATTCATATAGATATCCGATCCAATGCAACCACTAGTGTGCCTGGAAACCCGTGCTTACTAAAGATATCTCTCCACATCACTAGCGCATGTAGAGCGGCATCGTACCTTGCATGCAAGGGGAAATAGAAAAAGCCTTATTGCTCATGGCGGGTAAGCCAATTTTATTGGTGGTTGCGGCCTTCGAAGATTTGTTTTAGTGCGAGTATGTGATGTGGTGGTTTGACATTCCGATGGGGAGACGAATGCGTCATAATTCGTACCCGTATGACATCGTAGAAGATCCCCGCTATATCACGCAGGGCTCTGAGCGCTCTCATAGGCTCGTCCATTATCAGACTGCCCAGGGCTCTGGCCAGTTTGCTCGTCATTGTACAAGAAAAAGGATCAGGCTAAAAACATTGAGAGGTGGGGGTAGTAAATGACAAGAAAAATTTCGAATCTTCTGACCGCGCGAAGTGGGTGAGGGTGTGTAAAGTGTAAGCACCATGGGAAAATTTGCCGGTCATTGCCTAGCGGTGAACTTTGTTGAAGTCATACTAATAGAATCTTAGCTAGGTGATGCCGGACTTGGTGCGGCGCCGAGGCCGGGATTCCGACGAATGTGCTTACATATTCATATATTCAGGGACCTGTTCCTGGCTCTCGGCTGTTCACCGGCGCATTGGGCTCCTGATGCCGATGAAGACATTTATTACTGATATTAATTGTCGCCTAACTCTTGGGGCCGCTTGCCAGAAATGCCACGGTAAAACGCGCTCGGACGCTGTGTTGTACTTACTGTACGAGGGACGGAATGTGGTAGAAAGGCGCCCGTGCTCGGGTTTTGGTTCGCATCGGGGTTCCAACATCAGATCTGATCTCGGATTTTGCAGTTTGCACTGAAGCAGGTCGAGGTTTCCGGCCGTTTATGATCCCGTGGCTGCGGTTGATCTGCGGATCGATTTTCTTGGCCCACCAACCCCTGGCAGTTAGTGGAGACGGTCCAAGACCTTCCAAGGCAATCTGTTTATAATAAGTGTGACTGAACTCGATATCACACGCACCCCGGCCTTGACTAAATGGGTAATAGATGTCAAGAAAATAGCAGCATAATCACTAACTTCATCGAGGTTTCGAAAGACTTCTTTCCTACATCGTCTATATGTCAAGACGGCATCTGCCTGGGATGTACTTACTCGGAGCTATATCTAGTAACGAAGAAACAGGTGAAGAATGCCGGTCGTTGGGGATATGATGATTAGCTGCTCTGCAACCGTAGTACGACGATGAAAGACGCAGTGCGACGATCGAAGCGCCCTCAGTGTCGCATATCCTACGACGTTATATCATAGGTCCACATCCGCTGAGCCGGCTGGCTGACTGGCGATGTCAAAGATGCAGCTAGCCGTCCTCGAAGTGGGCGATGGCGCTTGCAAGCGTCAACAACATTGCTCAGTATCGAGATTATTAATCAGAGAAGCCTCACTTGTTCGAGTCAGTGGAGGCACAATTGAGCGGCCTTGATCGACCCAATCGTATACTTTTTCCATCCGAACTTTACTACATTGGGCCAATATCTCTTCCACATAACCCGCGTACACAACAGTTCGAAGTTAGCAAGAGATCTTCACTACCGGCAGTCTCCCTCTTGCCCAGTAGATCCCAGCTGATGAGAATTAATTGAGTTTGGCCGAGCTTGTTAGTACTACTAGTGGCTCGACCGCTCGCAGTCTTGCTGTAAACCTACGTGGCGCACGGGGTCGGCATCGCAACGCGGGCCGTCGTTTACCAAAGCTGCATCCAATCGTCTCCCGTGAACCAAGGCCCGGCGTGTCGGAATCCGGGTAGCCTGGCTGGCGCTAGCTGGCCGAGTCCGGTCCTCGACTCAAAACCCACATGATGGCTAAGTTAAGGGTTACAGTAGGCTCTTTCTTAGAGTTCGACGTTGCAGGCTCTCGTGACGGAATACTGAGGCCGAGCCGGGGATCTTACGGTCGAAGCGTCGTTGTTTGGTGAGACGTTGCGCCACGTGTTGGTCATGCCCAGGCACATGCGAGAGAGAGAGAGCTTTTCTTCGTCAGCTTAACGGCTAGGGACAGAATCCTAAACCGTCCTACGATATGGAGCTGACGAGTCTTGTAGCCAAGGTTCGCAACTGTCGTAGACCATGCCCTGCATATGCACAACTCTATGACCTATAGGTTCACAGTCCGCCTTCCCCTGGTATATCTGCATAGAGCCACGCAAGCACCCTCGAGGTGACGTAAGCACAAAACTTGTCAAATACGGTTTATTTTACAACTTGGGCTATACTGATACGGCGATTCCACTCTAGTAAAGTAGGACCACGTTGCGACTGAGTGATTTCTGCATCTTCCCAGACTAAGCTTGAGCTGGACCCGAGTATCCAGTTGAATCGTATCCAGATGTTTGCCGTCGGTCCCGCTAGATGCGCCGTCAAAGCCGACGGTCTCATCTTCTTGTTTGGTGCCTGAACGTTGCTGGCTTAGTGCGACCTCTGTCCCAGGAGTCTCTTTCATCTGAGATCCCCAAGCCCTTTAGGCTGGCCAGTATGGGACGCCTCCTGGTGAGCGGGATTCGCTGGCGACATACGCTATCCGGCTGTCTGGTGATCTCGGCCTAATAAGATCCGACGTTGTAGTCCGCGTTCGTACGGGAATTATCCCACAATGTTATAGCATGACTCGTAAGGCTACCTACGGGAGGCGGGTAAGTCTCAGGCAGCGCTCTAGGCGAGCAGCGCGGATAGTTGGCCTAGAACCCCGCGAGTGAACCACAATTAAAGATTCGAGGCGCAGATGATGTCCATTTACAACACACCATCATGCTCTCCTGGAAGTCTCTTGACACGCTTCTGCTCCCAGTTATCAAGGTCCTTGGCGGCCAATCTCTGAGTGTCCAAGTTAGTACCTAGCCCGTTAAAATGTTCTGTTCATGAATGTCACAGAGTGACCTTACGTAATATTCGTCTTTGATATTGACTTTCCGTCCCGCCTTGCCGATGCCTATTTCCTCCTCTCGAGTCATTTGCCGGACACGGCGGTCGTGCTTCTCGTAGCGGACTGCCGTTGCGGGCGTCAGGACAAATGAGCCGCCGACAATGACCGACATGAACGGTAGGCCAAAAAGCAAGAACGGGTGCTTCGCCATAAGTGCGCGATATTTCGCGGCAAACGTGCCGGCTTCCGCGGCGCTTCGATACCTCTTGGACTGGAATACAGCCATCTTTGAATGCGCGGGGAATCAATTTCTGGATCGACCGCAAATGTGCTCTGCGAATCCAAGTTCGAAGTAATAGGAAGACGAGTGTAACAATAAATCTTGTAATCGGGTTTAGCGCTCGTACTCGCCGATCCTACCCATTGGTTTAAGACGCCGTGTTTTAGAGAAGTTAGGGAGTAGGAGCTCCAAGAGACCATGACATAAAAACACGAATGACAACATCGATTAGAGGCAGCAAGCAGCAGCACAGTGGACCCACTTGTGCAGCTGTGGATACCTTGTTGGAGCAAGCCGCTTACATAAGGTATTCCATTGCAGAAAGATCAAAGAGCGCATTGACCACATTATGCTCTTTCATAGCTTACTTGCTCTGGACTCTTGAATTGATTCTTTGGGGCCTCGAAACAAAACCAACGTTGAATCTCACGTGGCCGCGTGTCAGTTTCGTGTCATTGGCTTCTACGGCCACGGGTTTGACAACATTAGCATTCGAATCCGGACATGAATACCAATGCTACGTGCTGAATTATTGCTCATGGTGTAATTCTGTTATAAACAGAGAGAGGATGAGCACCGCGAGTGGACGATGCCGCCGACTTCCTATGGAAGACCAGGGCCTCAGGGTCGTGAGAACTTCACCAACGGTTCCACCCACCATGGTCAGCCCCCGCCTTCCACGTTAGCTGCCCAGCTCGTGGAGAACATCTCAGCGTCAACGAGATCTTCGCGTCCGGACGAGACTGCGGAACTGAGCAAACTGATTGGCATCATTGAGAGAGTCAAGGATGAGCCCGACAACTTGAAAACCCAAGAAGAGCGTGTCGGGCATAATCACATGCTCATATATGTCTACGCTCGCGTCACACCGGAAGGCCTCAAATGGGATGACCCCTTTGCGGATAGGGTGCATCTTCAGTCGGAGGCGCTGGGGGCAATCAATTTCCTGAAGGTTGCTGTCGCCGAGACACCGGAGGTCCTCCTTGCTACCTCGGACCCTACTCGTTTCCTCTTTAGAGGCAAAGAGCCGCTCTGGATATGGATATTCCCGAAGGTCCTCAAGATGCTCGGGTATAATAACTCTGTTGACTTGGCAGCCGCTATTGAGTCGTTTTTCCAGACTGTATTCTCCGTCGCATGCCGAAGCACTACCTTGTGGCCATTTATACCCCAGTTTCTAGACTACCTTAAACTTAACTTCACGGGTGAGTATCTACCTGTCCGAATTGCGGGATGATGCTCTTAACTGAGACCCTATAAGCTATATGCACTCGGTTGGTAGAAATCAAGGCTCCCTTCGCCGACAAAGACCTGTCTATAGGACTCCGATTGCCTACAGACTCTTTTCTTGAGAAAATTGGAAGTGGCGACTCGCAGCTATTGCAGCATCAATGCACATACACATTGCCGCTAGCATCGCAGGCGTTCCAGCATGCCACTGGCCTCTTATCCATTATGACACTTCCTTTCGCTCGCCGTGTTCCAGGATCCCACATGTCGCCTTTTCAAGAGTACATACCATCGCTCCTGGATGCATACCTTTCCTTACACGAGGCTCAGCAACAATGCCGCCATCTATCTCCTAGTTGCCTGCCGCTTCTCCTACGGAACACCTTGCAAATCTTAGGAACGGTTCCGAACACGAGCATTGTCGATCCTCTAGTGCAGGAGAAAGCATTGATCGTATTAGTGATAATTTGCGTTGAACTGTCCAATCATCCTACCGCGAATTTCGCCGAGGACCAGGGGAGTGTCGATGGTCAACTGCTCTGCAAAGCACTTGTCCGGATTGCTGATGCCTGTTTGCACTCGAAGCCGCTGTCACGACTAGTCACGTCACAACTATTACCAGCTCTGGAAAAGCAGCAGGTTCATGATGACGCAGCTATTGTTAGGAACGACTTATGGGTACGTGCTTTACCTTGTGCAGAACAGGTAGTTACTAATGGTGATTCAGAAGTGTTTGGAGCTCCTTCGAAGGGTAATTGTTGATCCTGCGCCCACATCCTTAGGGCCAACTCTACAGCCTGACCAATTCGCTACCGAGGATCTACGCCATCAGGTGAAGTCTTTGCAGATTGCGGCAAATGAAAACGTTCCCAACGAGCCGCAACTCAAACGCAGGAAAGTGGCGGAGGAATCAAAATCTTTATCTCGCATTACTTCCCATATCTATGCTATCTTGCAAATGGAACCGAACGAGGGTCTCGTGGGCCTAGACGGCGTGTTACAGTGCGTCCCCCCCTAGCGCCTTACTGTACGCTACTGACCGCTTTAGAAAACGCTTTTCAGAACTGGACGAGCGTGGACAGTGTCAGATCATCAATGCTTTGGGCTACATCTGTTGTGCTGCAGATAATACGCTCGTGATCGCCGACAGAAAGGAGGCGAATTCACCGACGCTACACTGCTCGCACTGCCACGATGTCATTGGTAGCCGCGGTACCCCCCTCTGTCTTGATCTCATAATGAAGAAGAAGGCTTTGGGATTGTTCTCCTCTTTGGTACAGCTCCCGAGCTTTGCGGCTTCACGGCGGCCACGTGTTACTGCAATGGTAGCCCTGAGGCGACTAGGCAAGCACTGCTACGACCCCGAGTTTCTCGATCTCGAAACTTCCGTGGCAGCACAGTGGTGCTGGAAGTCGTTACAGAGCTCGGTAAGGGAGTTGCGCATTGCGTCAGGGTAATATACGGGAACTCTATTGCCGAAGATATGGACTGACCATGTCACAGTCGGACGCTTGCCGTCTTCTTGAGCGAGATGAGTACAGATACGTCTGACACCATCTACAAAAACCGGACCATTGTTCTGAAATTGCTCCGCTCGCTCTCTGAGCAAAATCAACCGCACTTAACAGAGACGTGCATCATGGCCTGGTCCCAGATCGGAAGGTATTGTTGGTCCCGTCGCGCTCTCCAGAGAATCTAGCTGATATTCTATGCCCTACTAGCGTCGTAACTGAGGACCAGCTTAACCTCGTTCTTATCAAACTTGTCGAGTATTTAGGGCAAGCAAGCGTCATTACTTCCGCCACAGCTTTCACAGAGGTCTGTCGTTATGTTCCCACCTGTTAAGTATGGGATGCTGACTCTATGGAGATTATGAACCTTGCCCAGTGTCGGCAGATAACTCCTCGTCAACTGCTCGAACCGTTCTGGAGATCCCTCGCCTTTTCTGCGGTCAAGGACTGCGTTACACAACCAAACTTGATTCGGCTCCTGGCAGAACTGATGTCGATGAACATTCAGGATCTAATTCTCTACATCCACGGTCATGCCATGCCCTGGCTAGTACTGACGAAGAAGCGAGACGTCATCCAAAAGATTGCAGAAGTACGGGGGGAGGAAGAACCCTGGCAGCCATGTCTGGACAATGCTAATCTTGGTCCTATACTTGCTCTTCTCCTAGTACAAGAAGTATCAGACGTGCAAGAGTATTCCATGACGTTACTCCGCCAGATATCTTCTCATTTTGATGGCCTCACCCTTGTGGAGCTCCTCCAGATGGAGCCGCTGATCACTACATTGGAACTCCTGAAAGCTGCTGGTGATGCAGACGAAACTCATAAGCCTCATGTAAGCTCGCTCATGTGTACTTCCTTTCTTTCCGTTCCTGCTGGTGTTAATGACTGCTCAAGGTACGTGGCGCCTTAAATCAGATGGCCCTCTTGATCCTTGCTGCTTTTGGAGAGACGAAGCAAAAGAAATCACACGCGACTGGCCGGTTCCTTCAACAACATGCCTTGGGCTTGATGGCTCGACTGACCGACGTCATTAATGATACGTCGGGTATCCAGAATCCAATACAAGAACGGAAACGCTGCATCAAGGCAATGGAGGAAATGATCAAAATAGGCAAAACTTACATACGAATTGCTCGCCCCCAAGTAGGTCCAACGTTTCAGTCTTGGTTCACAGAAGCTGACAAACGATAGATGTCCGCCTGTCTCTTGGCGGCCATGTCAGATGATGAGCTTCGCTCTTCTGCATTCTCCTGTTGGGCTGCCATGCTTCTGCACCTCGAAGAGGAGGACGTCGAAGTGCTAATTCAGACAACATTCTTTCTCATCAGCCATTACTGGACCTCCTTCGACACTGCAACGCAGGACTTATCACGGGATTTAATTGAGACCTTGCTGAACCAGGAAAGAGCAATCCTAGAGGACGTCATCAGCAAACTACCGTCTTTTAGCCACATCAACGGGTTAGCGGATGTGGAAGCAAAGCTAAGCACGCTTCGTAAACCTGTCGATAATCGTACAGCATTCTTCCTCTTGAGCGAGAGGATAAGCCATGAAAATGCTGGTGTTGTACTCCAGGCTCTGAGAGAGCTCGCGTCTTATCTACAGAAACAGCAGGGCTACCTGCAGGCGTCGGCCGTGAGTGAGCAGCCTGACTCTGTCGTCACGACCCTCGCCCGCGCACTGCTCGACTGCGCCTCGAAGTATAACGGGGTCCATGGGGAGATCAGCAGTCTCTGTACGCAGTGCATTGGCCTGATGGGGTGTTTGGACCCCAACCGCGTGGATACAGTTCGAGCCGAGAGACAAATTGTAGTCAGAAGCAATTTCGAGGAGTCGAGCGAATCGATCGACTTTGTAGTCTTCTTATTGGAAGAAGTCCTAGTCAAGTCGTTTCTTTCGGCCACAGACACTAAGCTACAAGGATACTTGTCGTATGTAATGCAAGAACTTCTGGAGAGGTGTGATATCTCATCTGCCATCATGCTAGCCGGCACCAGAGATGCCGAGCCTATCTATCGGAAGTGGCTTTCGATATCTGAAGGGGCTAGAGAAGTTCTCACGCCCTTTCTCTCCTCCCGATACGTCCTCGCCCCTATGCCCCAGCAGCCAACGGAATACCCGATCTTCCGACCTGGTAAAATTTATGGGAACTGGATCCGAACCTTTACCCTCGACTTACTTCGAAGGCCCCAAAACGGTTTCGCTTCACTTATCTTTGAACCCCTATGTCGGGTGATTCGGGTCAAAGATCTCTCAATTGCCGAGTTCCTTCTCCCTTACCTGGTCCTTCACATAGTCACCGGCGAAAACACCACGGGAGAAGTACGCAACAACGTCCTTCATGAGCTCCTCAGCGTTCTCCAGCATGAACTATCACATGAGGCGAATTACGCCGAAAAAGAGGATAAGAAGCTGTACTGCGAGGTGGGTTTTCACAGAGAATGATCTATTATAACGTTGCTTACCACTACAGGCCGTGTTCCGTGTCCTCGACTATGCTAGTCGGTGGATTCAGGCTAAGAAATCCCAGCCGAACCTGAGCCCTAAGGACGTTACTGCCATACAGAAGGTCCAGGATATTCTCGACTCCATCCCCGCTGAACTGATATCCCAAAGGGCAGTGGACTGCCAAGCATATTCGAGAGCTCTCTTTCATCTAGAACAGCATATCCGACAGGTCGAGGGCAACAACGCGGACGTGGACGAGAAGGACCGATTACTGCAGAGGCTTCAAGATATTTACACGCAGATTGATGAACCCGATGGTCTCGAGGGCATCTCTGCCCACCTTCATGTCCTCGATATTAACCAGCAAATTTTGAGTCATCGGAAAGCTGGGCGATGGACGGCAGCCCAAACTTGGTATGAGATTAAGCTTGCGGAGAATCCTGACAACATCGATATCCAGATTGATCTTTTGACGTGCCTGAAAGAATCAGGACAACATGGTAAGTTATTGTCTATCCTGGTAGCACCATGGCTAACGGCCAGGCAGATGTCCTTTTGAATTATGTCGAAGGTATTGAGAAGCACACTGCTGTCACGACCATCAATCGGATAGTGCCGTATGCGGTTGAAGCATCCTGGGCGACTGGAAGATGGCAAACGATGCGCAAGTTTATCTCCAAGTACCAAGGAGATCACACCGAAAATTTCAACATGTCTATTGCTCAAGCTCTGCTCTACCTACAGCAAGGCTGGACAAAATCCTTCGTTGAAGAAATGAAAATTTTGCGCGAAAGAGTGGCCTCTTCCATGACGTTCTCTGCCACCTCGTCTCTTCAGACGTGTCACGAACCGCTGCTAAAGTGTCACGTATTGACCGATCTTGAGCTTATTGCTGGCATCAATAATGATGAGACCCAGCACCTCCAAGAGACCCTCAAATCTCTCAATCGGCGCCTCGAAGTCCTTGGCTCCTATGTCAATGACAAGCAATATGTATTAGGCATCAGGCGCGCCGCGATGGAGATAATGAGGTATGTCCTTGTTCGTTGTAGTGTCTCAAATGCTAACTTGACTAGACCAAAGTTTAGTGACCTGGATATCTCCGCTTTGTGGCTTGCGAGCGCCCGCCTGGCGAGGAAAGCTAATTCCATGCATCAATCGTTCAATGCCGTGCTGCATGCCTCAGAGCTCGGTGATGGTTCTGCTACGATTGAGAACGCCCGCCTCCTATGGAAAGAGGGCCATAGTAGGAAAGCCATCCAGACTCTTCAGGGGGCTATTGCTAGCACCTCTTTCACCAATGGAAGTTTTGCCGAACACGACTCATCAGAGAAGAATCTCGAATCACAGCAAAGCATGCTTACAGCACGGGCTCATTTACTCCTTGCGAAGTGGCTTGATAATGCGGGCCAGACCCATGCGTCCGCGTTGCGGCAACAATATCAAAACGTCCCAAAAAGCTACGCCACTTGGGAGAAGGGTCATTATTATCTCGGCAGGCATTACAAAAAAGTGCTCGAATCTGAGAAGTCGCTGAAGATGGAGGATCAAAGCGAACAGTACCTCAGCGGCGAGACGGCGAAACTTGTGATCGAGAATTACATCCGATCTCTCAATTACGGAACCAAATACCTGTATCAGACTCTTCCACGCATCCTTACCCTCTGGTTGGAAATGGGAGCCCAGCTCGACAAGGCTCCTGAAGGCAAAGTCTCACTTTCGCGGGAGCTCTACCATCGCCGCAAAACACTTTTGGACTCACTCCACAAGTACCTAAACAAATACATCAATCGCCTGCCTGCGTACATCTTCTATACTGCGCTGCCCCAGCTTGTGGCGCGTATTGCGCACCCCAATCCGGAGGTGTTCATGCTCCTGCAAGAAATCATTTTGAAAGTCGTGGAAGCGCATCCTAGGCAAGCGCTATGGAGCTTGTTCGCTATCATGACTTCCAAACAAGCCACTTCCGAGCGTAGGACTCGAGGGCAACAGATCCTGCAGAGACTAAGGGGCGCGAGCAAGAAGGTGGAGAACGGGTCGTTCGATCTCAAATCAATACTGCGCATGGGTGAGAAACTCGCGGACCAATTACTCATGGCTTGCAACAACGGAGATTTCCCAAGCAACAGGACTACCATGGCGAGCATCACACGGGATCTGGGGTTCAACCATAAATGCACGCCGTGTCCGCTAGTTGTTCCAATCGAGGCTTGTCTGACGGCCACGCTGCCCACGCTCACCGACAACGTGAAGAAACACAAGGCATTTTCGCGGGATGTCATAACAATTGACTGTTTCCTGGACGAAGTCTTGGTGCTGGGATCTCTGGCAAAGCCGCGCAAACTCACCGCCCGCGGATCCAATGGCGTCAACTATGGGCTCCTCATCAAGCCAAAGGATGATCTTCGGACAGACCAGCGTCTCATGGAATTTAATGGCATGATCAACCGGTCTCTCAAGCGAGATGCGGAATCTAGCAGAAGGCAATTGTATATCAGAACGTACGCGGTCACTCCTCTGAACGAGGAGTGCGGTATCATCGAATGGGTCTCGGGTCTTAAGACACTACGGGATATCCTTCTTAGCATCTATCGATCGAAAGGGGTTGTCCCTAACTACGGCCATCTCGCGGCGATGATGAGAGACGCGGCTACTGGCGACAAGAACACCAAGATCTTCACGGATGGGGTCCTTGGGACGTTCCCACCGGTACTTCCACAGTGGTTCATCTCGCAGTTCCCCAACCCCACGGCTTGGTTCGCGGCAAGACTCAGATACACCAGGTCCTGCGCTGTCATGTCCATGGTGGGTACGATCCTGGGACTGGGTGACCGGCACGGCGAGAATGTCCTACTGGAAGAGGGAAACGGCGGCATTTTTCATGTGGATTTCAACTGTCTCTTCGACAAGGGCCTCACGTTCACGCAGCCCGAGAGGGTCCCTTTCCGCCTGACTCACAACATGGTAGCAGCCATGGGCATCCACGGCTACGAGGGACCGTTCAGGAAGTGCTCGGAATTGACGTTGAGCATCCTTAGACAGCAGGAGGAGACGCTGATGACGATCCTTGAGGCGTTCATCTACGACCCGACGCTGGACCTGCAGCGGGACAAGAAGAGGAAGCACGAGGTGGTGAAGCTCAATCCCCAAAGCGTTGTGGATAACATCAGACGTAAGGTCAGGGGCCTGCTGCCCGACGAGAGCATACCTCTGGGCGTGGAGGGACAGGTGGAGGAACTCATCAAGCAGGCTGTGAACCCGAAGAATCTCGCAGCCATGTATATCGGGTGGTGTCCTTTCTTATGAGGAGCCAGGACCCGATGCGACGCAACTTGAGTAGGGGAAACCATGATCCAAAGCGACTAGCAACGGACTGTAATTGGTCCTGTATCTGTAGCTGTATATTTGACAGCTGTGCAGGTGTTTATGATTAGGCGAATAATGATAGTCAATTAATATTGGATGGGTGCTTCGCTTTGGCCTTATCTGGGAAGTGGTCTAAGGGTAGCCATTGCCCCCCTTGGACTTCATGGCAAAATTGACTCTGAACAGGGACAAGACCAAGAAAAAATCTGATGATTGAAATGATTGCGAGGTTAATTGTCACTTATTCCTATTAATACCAGCCTCCCTCAAATTAGAACGGAAAACAAGAAATTATGAAAAGTTGAGGGGGTTAGCACAGCAGGAAAGTCCGTGTCTTCTTCGCGCCTTCTAAAGGTTGCATTTAGTGGGTGGCGGTAGCCTGGAGCTGCCGCTTAGAGAATAGAAAATTCCCTACAGCAGAGTGATAGAGTGACAGGGAGCTTTGACGCGCCTCTTAAAACCTGCCAGATGAAATCCATTCGTCCCTGTCCCACGCGTCTCATCCTCAAACAACTTGGACTGCTTTCTTTCGCATCTTTCTATTTCACCCTTGAGAATTCGAACACCTGCATAGGGTATCTGTCTAATACTGAAGGGTTTTTTCTTCTTGAAGTCTGGTTTCTCTGTGGAGAATTGCATTTGTCCCCAGTGCTCCCACTGCGGTGATCAAATCCATTTCGACTGCATTCATCTCATCTTCGCCAGCCATCTTCTGCATCTCTGCAGTAGATCTGGATCACTTACCTTACGGTACCTAACGTGCTTCTACACCAAATTCCCCAATCTCCCATCTACGACAATCGCCATTTCAACACTGCAGACTCACAGAAACCCGACACCTACTTTCTCTGCATTTCAGACGAGATGTCTTATCGAATCGGTAAGTGGCATTTTTCTATTACTCTCTTTTCATCCTTTGTTTTCCCCTGCGGAAGCCTGACAGACTTTCCGCCACCGGATTTGACGTCACCCACTCGGAGTCAGATGGCTTGCGCGCAGATCTTCCTCGTCGCTTCACAATGCAGTTTTTTTACGAGAGTCTCCTCAAGCCTTGAAAATAGAACATTGCTGACAAGTCTCACAGAGCTGTCGAATAACAACCGCGCAGGCTGCCAAGATGGCATATGCAAGAAAGCCGCCGCGAAGATCGCCAAAGGTGAACTCAGACTCGGTACTTGGGTCACCATGCCCGGCGGGGAGCACGGTTCCTGGCGATGGAGACACTGGTAGGCCTCCTTCTTGCCCGTGGTGCAAGATGGATTTTGGCTTACTAGAAAATAGGGGCTGCGTGTCCGGCTTCACCATTTCCAACATCCAGGAAAGCATCAAGAGTGGCGATGAGGATTATGACTGGAATATGCTCGATGGCTATGATGAACTAGAGTAAGTTACTTCTCCGTACGCGTTCAGTATTTTCAACTTTACTAACCATCGAAAGTGACCATCCGGACGTGCAAGAGAAGATTCGACGTGTCGTCACTCAAGGACACATTGATTCAGAGGACTTCAACGGCGTAAGTAGCATTTAGTTAATCTGGTGATAAAGCACTCACTGATGCCATAAAGGATCCCGAGTTCAACAAGCCTGGCCAGAAGGCTATCCGCGGCCGCGCCAAGAAATCTAAGACCGAGGATGACGAGGTGAGTATACCTCCAATATACCAAGCAAATTTACCGCCCTCATTACTTACACTTAGCTTAGGCCGCTGAAGAGGACGACGCGCCTAAGAAGAAGCCTGCTAAGCGGGGCCGCAAGAAGGCAGCTGAGGACGACGATGATGAAGAAGAAGCCCAACCCGCTAAGAAGAAGGCCAGGGGTGGCCGCAAGTCCAAAGCAGCTACGGGTGACGATGACGAGGAGGACCACCAACCTCAACCTTCTAAGGCAAAGGCAAAGGCTAAGGGTGGTCGCAAGTCCAAGGCAGCTGCGGAGGACGACGAGGATGAGCCTCAGGGAGTAGCTCCCGCCAAGAAGCCGCGCGGCAGGAAGGCGGCCAAGAAAGCTCCCGCACCTCCGGCTGACGATGATGATGAAGTCGAAGCCGCGGAGGAAGAGGTTGATGAGCCTGAATATGAGCCTGAGCCCGAACCCGAGCCTGCTCCCAAGGCCAGGGGTGGACGCGGTCGCAAATCCACCAAGACTGCAGCTGTGGAGGAGGACGACGATGATACCACCGTCGATCCTGCTCCCGCTAAGTCTAAGCGTGGCCGTCCTAAGAGGGCTTAAGCATTTCCAGCCAGAAACAAGGTATGTTGTATCTTATTGAGCGACATCTTGCTTTAATCTTGGCCAACTGATCTGGGAAACAGGAAGATGCGGGCTTTGATTGTCCCCAGCTTCGATACCATGTACCATCATCTCATTGTGTCACCACAGTCGCCATCGGGGCAGGCTATTGAAGCTGGCAGTTTTTGCTTTGCCCGCCTTGCATGATCAAGGTTTGGAGAGGTTGTCAGTTCACGAATTGTTACATGTAGGGCCGGTCATGCGGCAGAGGGTTTCGCGAGGAGCGTGCGAATGATACCAAAAAGGCTGGCGGAGGGTTTTCTCTATTGATTGTACCAGCTCTCTCACATAGTGGGTGAGCCGTTGATTGTGAAGTCTCCTATTTACCGACTGGACTATCGGTATGCATTGCTAGTTAGGGCTTACGAGCGCAATATCAGCTCTTAATACATTGATATGGCCCTTTTAATCATTGCACTTTGTTACTCCTTCGTACCCCAGAGTATTGAATCCAGAGACATAACAGCAACCAAGGATAAATGCAATGGCAAGGACAGGCACCCGAAAGAATCGAGACAGAGAGAACAGCTGGGGTTAACTAGGAGTTCGACCCGGCTCAAGCTACCTGATAACGTTAAATGCCCAATCAGTGGGCACACGCCGCTAAGCTAGGCTAGTCTTGGGTGACATCAGATTGACTCCAGTACCTAAGTTAGTAGATAAGTAAATTAAGTTTACTGTGCGGCTGGTGTAACTCCAAATCCCTCGGCATCACGTCAATAGTTGCTGGTGTCACCTTTTGCAGCTACAAGTCGTCCAAAGCTACTACTACCTAGCTCTAGTTAATCTAGTTTTACCGTTCTGGTAGGATTCGATGGCTCTACGCACAACCTAATGCCTCCCACTCCAATCTAGCCAGACGGAGGAATATCTACTGCTGGCACAATCAGTCACAAGAAAAAAAGAAAAAAGAAAAAAAAAAATGCATATCCAACACTTCCGATCCCTCTCGCTTTCCTTGCTGTTGGCCCTGCCCGCCGCCGTGCGCGCCGTCTTCCAGGACGAGGTCGGCCGTATCGACTACCACCATGAGCTCCTCGGCGTCCCCCAGCGCGAAACCACCTTCTTCCACCGCCCGATACCTGACGAGAAGGCCAGTCTCCTCTATACTTTGAGCGACCTCGGCGTGCTCGGCGCCGTCAACCCCGGCAATGGCGCCCTGGTCTGGCGGCAGGTGCTGAACCCCAATATCAGCGATAGCATATTCGGCCGTGGTGATACCGGACATCTGAGAGCCGTGGAGGATGAGAAGTGGCTGGCGAGCGCCCTGGGAAGTTCTGTCCAGGCCTGGGATGCGTTATCTGGCCGCAATGTCTGGTCTCTCGACTTCGAGGGCACCGTCAAGGACCTCGAGGTCATGGGCTTGACTGAGAGCGAGCGGAGGGACGTCCTTGCGCTACACGCCGAGGACGACGCGACCGTACTGAGGAGGATACACGGGACCGAAGGGCGCGTTGTGTGGGAACACAGAGAGGTCACCAACGACGTGCCGTTGCAGGTCAGCACCAACGTGGAGAAGGTCTTTGTCGTCACGTTACACGGGTCCCTGCTCTCCTACAGCCTCAAGGTCATTGTCCTGGATACCTTGACGGGCAGGAAGCTGGATGAGATACCCATCGGTACCAAGGGCGAGGTGCAGAAAGAGGAGGACGTCATGTTCGTCGGATCTAACTCCGCCGCACCCGTCGTCGCCTGGACCGACAACACCCTGACGACGCTGAAGGTCAACGTGCTCGGCACCAAGAGTACTAAGGGATTCCCTCTCATCGCTGATGCGACGGGTGTCGAGATTCATGCGCCGCATCTGATCCAGTCGTCACCCCACTTCCTAGTCCACACTCAGACCAAGACGAGTCATAAGGGTGACATTTTTCACGTCGACCTAACGAATAATGCGATCACCAAGGCGTATGAACTGCCACTATTGGAGGGGAAAGGTGCCTTTTCGACGAGCTCGTTGGCTGCAAACGTCTACTTTACCCGGGTCACGACTGACGAGGTCATCATCACGTCCTCACAGTCCCACGGCATTCTCGGCCGCTGGTCTCTCCAGAGCGGGACAGACAAGCTTCAAGCCCTGCACGGTGTTTCAGAGGTCATCAAGAAGGCCGAGGACAGCTATGCTGTGAGGTCGGCAGTTGTAAATGACGCCGACGATTGGGTTCTAATCCGCAATGGAGAGCTCGAATGGACCCGCCCCGAGGGCTTAAGCGGCACCGTCGCCGCCACTTGGGCAGAGATCCCCGAGTCCGAGGAGTTGGCGAAGACTCTCGATGCCGAGGCTCATAGCAATCCGCTCCAGGCCTACATACACCGAGTCAACCGTCACATTGACGACCTACAGTACCTACCTAACTGGCTGCAATCCATTCCTGGACGTCTCATGAGCAGCATCCTCGGCTCGGAGGGCACTAAACCTAGTGATGCTCTCGCACGGGATAGCTTCGGGCTCAACAAGCTCGTCGTGCTTGCGACGAAACGAGGAAAGCTCTACGGTCTCGATGCGGGCAACCAAGGCAGAGTCATCTGGAGCAAGAAAGCGAGTGAGACGCCTGCTGTCAAACCTTGGGATGTGAAAGCTATTCACGCCGATAACGTCAAAGGGTTCGTCACCATTCGCGGAGCGCATGGTGAATATATCATTGTCAAGTCTGATACCGGTAAGACTGTTGAATCAATGCCGTCTGGCCTATTTCCACCGACCGGGGGCGCCGTTCTCGTAGACAGCGACGCCGGCCCGTGGCTACTCCCCATCGGCGTTGGTGGCCAGGTCAACGAGATCCCCAGCGCTTGGGCTCCGAAGCAAACCGTCGTCACTCGCACTTCCGAAGGGGGCATACAGGGTCTCATATTTGCGCCCGCTGGCGAGCATGCAGTTTCTACGGCTGCCTGGACATTTTTGCCTCCTCAGGGTCAAAAGATCGTAAACGTTGCGAGCCGGCCGACGCACGACCCTATCGCTTCCATCGGCCGCGTACTCGGAGACCGCAGCGTGAAGTACAAGTATCTAAACCCGAACACCATTGTAGTGGCGGCCGTCGACGAATCCACCCTCTCGCTTACCATCTACCTACTGGACACGGTCTCCGGACAGGTGTTACATTCTGCGACCCACGAGGGCGTCGATCCCAGTAAGGAGGTCAGCTGTGCCCTCTCGGAGAACTGGTTCGCGTGCTCGTTCTTCGGCGAGTACAAGCTGCGCGAGTCGTCGCAGCCGCAGACCGTCAAGGGCTACCAGCTCGCCGTCTCGGACCTGTACGAGTCAGAGCTGTCCAATGACCGCGGGCCCCTCGGCGACTCGGGCGCGGCCAACTTCTCATCGCTGGCGCCCGTCGACAACCCGGTTGCCGGCCTGCCACTCCCCGCCGTCGTTTCCAAGGCCTACGTGCTCTCCACGCCGCTGACGGCGCTCGCCGTGACGCAGACCAAGCAAGGGATCAGCGCGCGCCAGCTGCTCGCGTACGCGCCGGAGCTGCGGTCCGTCGTCGGCGTTCCCCGCGCGGCCCTCGACCCCCGCCGCCCCGCCGGCCGCGACCCCACGCCGCAGGAGCTCGAGGAGGGTCTTACGAGGTACGGCGCCATGCTCGAGGTGGACCCGCGCTGGGTGTTGAGCCACACGCGAGACGTCGTGCTGGATCCCGAAGGTTCTCTCGAAAGAATCGCGGCGGCCCCGGCCGTCCTCGAGAGCACGTCCCTCGTCGTCGCGTATGGCGGGGTCGACGTCTTCGGCACCCGCGTCGCGCCCAGCGCCGCCTTCGACGTGCTCGGCGCCGGGTTCAACAAGCTCGCGCTCGTGGCTACCGTCGGCGCGCTTGCGCTGGGTGTTGGTGTTTTGGGGCCTTTGGTGAGTTTTTAAACACATGTTATTCCCCTTTGGCTTTCAAATTTGAACAGGTCATACGTCTAATTTTGGATCCACCTTGGCTTTTCTTATCTCTCCTTTCTACAGTTTTCCTTCACTTCCCCATTCGTATCACTATGCTAATGCGTTCCTTCGTGCAGGTCCGGAAAAGGCAGATAAACATGCGGTGGGGTGGGACTTAGTAGGGAAAGGGGGTTACGGACGGTGATATTCTTGACATGGAATTGTTTTAGGTTACGAAGGTCGCTGTCATGATGTACGGGAAAAGGGGGGACGGGGTTATTGATTTGGATGCTAAGGGTAGCTCATCTTTGACCCGATGCTATGGGTAACACGGGGGATATCGAACAAGATTTCACCACGCCGCTTCCCCAGTTTCAGATACGCCCGTGATCGCCTGTAAAGTAGATGGGCGCTCGCTTGGCCTCTGGCAACGGACTGCTGCTCCACCGGGATGTTCCACCTTGGTCTCGAGCTTACGGGTCGGTGCGTAGATATGGAGCCCTAGAGTTAAGCATGGGAGACGTTCGACGGGGATGAGCGGCTGTAGTAAATATTTACGTGTGCATGCGTAAACTTCAGACAGCCAAGTGCCGAACGTTCTAGCACAGTCCGAGGCATATGTCTATCAACGTATTTCTCGAAGGCGTTTTATGGCGTTGTACGCTAGATACCCAAGCGACTACCCATGTGTCCCCGGATTGTATAACCAACTGGATAGCGATGAACCGATTCTTATTCTTCCCGGAGATGATGTTTATACCATCTCGGCCATGCCTTGACTACGCACCCTCGCTATTTGCATCGCCTTCCACTATGTAGCCCGATTTAGGTGCTATATCGCTTTTAACCGTGTGAATCTACAGTCGACTGACTATTCGGTTACCAGAAGAGATGGGACATGACTCGCCACGAATACGGTCCATGTATTAGGCTTCAGATGGGACAAAGAGCCGGCGGCGGGATATCCCGAAGCGAGCCGTCTCGTGCCCGCTTGCTGCTTAAACTTCCCGCTTTTAGTCGGCGCTTGACCATTGGAAGTATGCCGAAGCCTAATTCAAGTATATCTCTCTTTCCCGCCGATCTCGCTTTGACGTTGGTAGAATCCCGTGTCGTTTGGGATATAGTCGGTCGGCCCTCACGGACCGTTCGGGGCTGTGTAGCACCTGTCTGTGCCCAATGGCTTTTTTTTCCTGTTAAGGCCATGACGGAGGGAGGTTTTGATCCTACCCGACGACTCCCAATCCTACGTCAGTTGTGCCCAACTGTGTGACGAAATAGAGTCGTTCCGAACTACTGGAAACGAATATCCCCTTTGCGAAAGAGTTTGGGCAACGGGAGCAGTTGGACGAACGTTTCATGGGAAAGCCCGACACGTTAACACTAGCGGCCAGCTCTAGCGCCAAGTATGTAGAACCGGGAATCGCACCCTTGCCGGGCCCCAGTCACATCCATTATTCTAGGATCCCCTTCGAACGGGCGGCTCAACTGCTGCATCATGCACGAGCGCTTCCGTGGTGCGTCTATAGCGGGGGAAAGAATTCTTGATCGCAAACACCGGCTTTCTGCTTGGAGCTATGATGAAGCCGGCTTCCGGCAAGAAAAGCAGCTCTCTGGGCGGCGAGGGGTCGGATTGGATGCGAAACCCAATGGATGACGGAAACACCCAGGCGGATTTGGGGAAGTCGGTTGACGCAATTGTGCAGAAGGGGTGGATTTTCCAGCTTTTTCCTGCGAATTACGAATCACGAATCACGGCGCGAGCTTAACGTAGTGGTTTACTTTAGCGTAGTGCTATGTCTAGGCACTCCCGTAGGGCGCCTTGGTAGGTATTTATGACGGACGACAGCTTGGAACTTCGTCATGAAAAGCTTCGCAGGCCATACGGCGGACAGAGATTCCCTCAGTAGGGGTGAAGAGAGCAGCTTGTTTGCTTGCTTGCTTCTTGCTTCTGGCTTGTTTGCAGTTTGGTTAATGGTTAATATAATTCGTCCGTCGGTGTGTCCATGTAAAAGATTATATATTTTATCACTCAGCCAGCCGCAGGTCACGCTACGCCATGGTGTGTCCACAAGCAAGCAACAGGGCTTGTCAGCTTTGGAAGTGGGCTATGCTTGTGCCCCTCCCCTTCCCCTCTCTCCCTCCTCGGTCTCCCCCTTCGACAGCTTTCTTTTCTGTCTTGCACGTTGCCCAACTAGCAAGTCTAGAACCCACGAGGATATTTCTTGTCCCGAGCATGGGGAGTCAACCCGGATCTCACGAGATACCCATCACGCGCATCGGCACCCCTAACCTGCTGCACCCGGGAAAAGCGGCGCAACCCTGGTCTTTTCAATAAGGTGACTTGGGTGCCTGATCGCCTCTAACTGTGAAGATCTAACATGTACAAACAATACGAACCTGCACAATACCTTAGTAAGAAAAGAAAAAAACCCTTCGTGCATCCGGGCGGCGTTCTGTCAGGAAAAGACGGTCTAGTTCCTTGAAGCCCCAGCCTTCTTATTTCTCGGTTGTGCAGCAAAGTCGGCTCTATGCAGTTCCACTATATTCATTGTTAGTCTATTACATAGTCTATTACATATTGCATAGCCCACCTTACGAACCTGTATAGAGTAATATGCAGCAGGATATAGAAGTACAATGATAACAAGAGGGCATGGGAACGCCGATATAGCGGGTCCCCCCACCCCTCTTTCCTTTCCCCCAAGTTCCAACCAAGTACAGTATCTCTCAATCAGCTGCTGTGACATGACGACGTCGGTCTTCCCTAGCGTCTACGTATGTAGCTTACGAGGGTCACACCCCAATTAGAAGTCGTTAAAGCACATAAAGAAGGGTCTGGCATACAGTAATAACAACGGAAACTAGAATGTGGGCTGCTTTCCTGCTTGGTGTCTGGCTATCCGAGCCAAGTGCCAGCCCAGGATCAAAACCTACATATACTAAAGTGAGAGGTAATGTGTGTACTTAAAGGAGTCTAGTCTATCACTCTACATCAAATCCCCTGATCCTCCCCGGCTCGTGCCTCTCTACCACGTTACTTGTATTGCTGTCCTCCTTGACACTTCTTTCTTTCCCACTTCTTAATAACAAAACATATCTTGCTTGCGATCGATATCCCCTCCTTTTAGCGCCAACCATCCAGGTAGTGATATTCTTTTCCAAAACATCCCTCGCAAAGGAGAGTATCTCTAGGCTTCAATCGTAAGCGCCCAAGCAGCGTAGCGTGTGGTCATATATCACGCTACTCAAGGGCACGACCTTGCGTTTCACTACGTCAGCTTACCCCGCTACGAAACCCAAAGAGAACCGCCGCTTGTGAAGCTTCGTCAAACTCAATCGCCCTGACTACTTACCTTCCTCAAGTGTTTCTACCAATTAAAAAGGACATCAGCATCCCTATTCTTTCCTCGAAAGTCTAATATAGCCAAATAAAAAGAAACCTTCTAGATCGCATCTCACCATGTCGTACGCTCGCTCGAGTCGTAGTGACTTGGACGACCGAGATTACCCCTCCCGGAGGGGCCCGGCTCGAGTCTATGATGACGCTGACCTCTACGACCGGCGGGAATTCCGCGGTTCACCACGCCGTGCCCCAGCGCCGGTCAGGGAGTACGACGATGTCGGTCGAAACGATCGTGTCCCGTCGTTTCTTCGCGAGGACAACAGGAAGACCGACGCCGGGCCACTGGTGCTTCGTTCCAGGGAGGTAGAGACTGTTGACCGCCGAAGACCCCGCAGCCCCAGTCCACAGCCTCTCACACGCTACGTCGAGCGGCCCAGGAGCCTCAGTCCCCCCCGGAGGTCTATGTCTCGACCGCGTCCGAGGTATATTGAACGGTCGCCGTCCCCGTCCCCGCAGCGGGAGAGAGACTTCCGTGTCGATGTAGACAGTCGCGTCATCGAGAGGCGGAGACCGAGGTCCCCGACTCCTGATCGTGAGCGCGATCGAATTCGCATTCAGATGGAAAGGGAGAGGGCCCGGTCTCCCTCTTCTAGCCCTTCACCGCCTCCGCCGCCGCCGGCCCCTCCCGTCATCAAAGGGCCTACGATCGAGCGGGAGGTTATCACGCACTACCGCGACATCGACCATGGTAAGTTTCTCCGGCCTATGCTACGGTGCAACTAGCATTATCTAAAGCGGAGCGATGAGTTTGCTAATATCCCATCTAGGTGTCGAGCGAGCGAGGCCTCCGACCCCGCCTCCACCATCTCGTACACCCCGCCCCGTCACCCGGGAGCGGGAGCAATGCGAGACGGATATCGACATTCGGCGCTCACGCCACGAGATGGACATTGACATCCGGCACTCGCACAGGTCGCGATCACGGCCGCGTGGCCAGTCTCGCCCACCGGCGTTCGAGGACAGCGACCGGCTGATGGTGCGCTCGAACGACGCGACACGACGCCGTGCACACTCGGAGGCGCGGCCGCGCGAGGATTGGGACGAGGAGGCCGAGTACATCACCAGCAAGATCGACCAGCGCGGCCGCATGGGCGAGGCATGGAACGGCGCCACCCGCGACTGGACCATCGTCGACGTGCCGCCGGGCACCGAGCGCGTGCGTATGGACGGCGTCGGCGGCGGCGGCGCCGAGGTCACCTGGCAGCGGTACAATGGCGTGCGGCGGTCCAAGTTCCTGCCCGAGCGCGACGGCGCCCCGGGCTCGAGCAGCGCCACCACCGTCAGCGAGCCGACGCGGGAGCCCGCTCGCGACGGCGTCGAGCGCGAGCGCCTGAGCGTGCAGATCTCGGCCAGCAGGGACCGGTCGCGGGATCGCGAGGAGGTCGAAGAGGTCCGCGACCGCCGCATCTCCATCCGCGACAGCTCGCGGGGCCCCTCCAAGCGCAACCGGGAGATGTGGACCGAGATCACTAAGGACCTCGTCGTCCGCGAGGCCATCGAGAAGCGCGGCTACGAGTACGAGGAGACCGAGTACTTCTTCTACGTCATGGAATACCTCCGCTATGTAAGTTCTATTGTTTTCTTCTTTTTCCCACTCATTTTTGCCATCCGATCAACTGGGCGCACTATACAACGCACAGTGTCTCGTTCCTATCTTGCTTGCAACGCGCACATCTGACCCACGCAAACAGGAGGACGTCGTCGAACTGGTTAACATATCCGACGACATCCGTCGCGCTCGCAGACGCCGCGCCCGCGAGATCGAGTGGGAGCGTGAGCACCGCGACGGCTGGGACCGGCGACACCACCACCACCACAATCGCCTGTCCCTCAACTGGGACAAGATCGACGACGAGCGGATTGTCGAGCGAGAGATCGTCTACGACCGCCCATCGCGCACGTACCTGCGCTAAGCTCTTCCGCGCTACTACCAGGAAACGGGCTGCCCCGGGCAGACGTATTGGCGTCGACGGCGGAACCTGCATTCCCTTGTGGGGATGAAGGGGCGTCGTCGCCTGAAAACGCCTTGTGATACCGAAGATAGATCTAACCCGCTCGCCGCCTCGGAGTTTAGCAGGAAGCACTGACTGGCGGACGGCTGCTTTATCGTCAGCCATCTCGACAATACCGTGTTCTCTCGCACAGCCCCGGATCACGATCTACGTATAATAGTATACCTCGCCTAATACTATTAGAAGGAGGGGTATTCCCTGAAGGTGATGACGGGGCGCGCGGCAGTGATTGTACAGGACAGACTTTTACAACCGTCTTCCTCTTCTGCACGCCATCCACATACCTAACGATAATCAGGCCATAGCATTTTTTTATGACGCGATGAAGATGTTAGTCAACGCAGCATGGAAGACCCTTTTCGTTTATTATTTACAGAGTGGCAGGGGGGAAATGAAATTTGTGACGACGGGATTCTTTTCCGGTTTTCTTTATTTGGTATGCAGCTAGAATGAGAGCCTGCGAGTGGCGAGGTGTAGTTATTCTCATTTACTAGGAATTGATGATGTTATGACCTCTAATCCGTGGCCTCTCGGGTGGTGCTAGGTGCTTTTGAGATTGGGATGACACTGAATGTCTGGCCAGCGGTTACCCACCATGCTGCTCTTGAGATTCTCGGACGTGCGCGTGGGATTAGAGGGGCGCCTGGGACCTCCGGGTAGACGTAGCATGGACGGCGGATTGACGTGTACGGGAGCAACCGTGGACGTATGGATGACCTGTCTCTGTCCGACCGGGGCGTAGTCCGACTCGACGACAACGCATAAGGATCCGCAACTAAGTCTTAAAGTTCAATCCCAACAGTCTCACAGGCTGGAGGATGCCAAACCGTAGCCCTGCGGGAGCTGGCTACGCGTGGCGTTAGGCATAACAAGCCGGTCTCGAGCGAGCTCGGCCGTGATGGCTATGCGCGCCACTTCTTCTTCATATGGACCTCGCGTTTTGCTTACGCTCCTCTACCGGACAAGGAAGCCCGCTCCGGCGGGGCGCGAACGTACGTGTGGCTTGTATACCTGTTCTTGTCGACGAGACAGGTTTTAAGGCGCCATCGGAGGTTGATACTTGTATGGCACGCGCCATTTACGCCGCATGGGAAGCCAGCGGCGGGAATAGGGGTCGAGAAAGGGGGGGCTTGAGGGCGGCACCTCTGTCTATACAAGTTGCTAGTGTAGTAGCCGGTTAGATAGCTTTCGAATTGATGATATACCTAGGTATCAATTGAGGCTCTACTCTCCACCCGAAGCAGAGATCACCAGGTTTAATAGAGTATTAAGAAGCGGAGAGACGAGGGAATCCGGCTGAGATATCCCGCCAGTGAGCACGTTTTTGGAGATCTTCTCTGCCTGACTAATTGCCCCTTGAGCCGATCGAGCGCGCCAGTCAATAACGAGGCTGCCGCTAGCTTGCGGACAAGGTGACCTCAGAGAATCTCCTTTTGCTTTCCTTTACGATTTGAAGCCGTCTGCTTTTCAAAACGTCATCGTCGGCCAGAAGGTCGGGCGTGTCGAAGATCGTCTTTAATCGAACCTGACTGACAGCTCTGGGGCTGGCAATGAGCGATAAGACAACAAATAGCTCATGCTGCTTCTTGCCCGTCTTGGTCTTATACCTGAGATCGATCGATGATTTCTGGGTTAGCATAATCTTCACAATCGTTTGTATGCGTCTTGTGGAAACCCTTCAGAGCTCTAGACTGGAGAAGACTTTCTCACTGCCGTTAAGACTGTCTATAAGGCCCCTAAGAACTTT
The DNA here is from genome assembly GCA_004155055.1 of Monosporascus sp. CRB-8-3. NCBI lineage: Eukaryota > Fungi > Ascomycota > Sordariomycetes > Xylariales > Monosporascus > Monosporascus sp. CRB-8-3. The sequence continues at coordinate 133,923 of QJNZ01000100.1, read as the reverse complement.
TTCAGGAAGGATACGGCATATGTGAACTCAGTTCCAAAGAAATGGACAGGCCATTTTCCGCCCGCATGGTTGTTTCGCGAGTGGTGAAAGCCTTTCGCAACCTTGCGATTAATTACCAATACTGCCCAACGGAAAGCTTGAGTAATTTCCTACTCAGAGATAACTATTTGTCCTACCACTTGTTCCATATGTGTTCATACGCCGGGGCTCTAGGCGTACTCAACGAATGTGGCGCTGGCTGTCTTGCTCGTTGTTGCTCCATTCCCTAACGGGGCGCTGATTCGCACACGACGCAGGCTTTCAGTGAACTAGGCATTGGAGGACTCCGTCAATTTGAAGTGAGCATCGGTAACGAATCCGGCGAAAGATGTATCCGCCTGGTGACTTAAGTTAGAATTAAAACAAACAATGAAAATCGTTTGGGCAGTGCATAGGAGTTAATGTGAATATATATGTCAGTGCATATAACATTCTAGTGTGGGTAACCCACCTTTGGAGTGCACCCACCTTTGGAGAACACTCCCTGACCGCCATTAACATAGCTACATTATTAATTTACATACAAAACGCTATATAAAACAATATAATTAAATGTTATGAAGGGTCGCGTATATGCTGCAATATAGCAGGCGCATTTTTTAATAAATCCTGCTTTTCTAACGCCATTTAAGCCTTATGGTCCTTTATTAGCTTCGCCTGTTGTTATTTTGTTTCTTTTTAGGCCTTGTAAATATTTTGAATATTAACGAATAACTTTTCTGCCGAAAGTTTGACTTTTTTTTTCGCTATTGGTTTTAATGATTCGTTTTCCTTGCGAAAAAGCTGATTTTCGAATTTTAAAGCAATAATAATTTCTGCATCCTGGTTTAGCGTTTTGCCTGCCTTTTTTACGAAAACCCGATAGTTACGTTTCCTACCGACGTTTTCGAATAAAAAGCATTTAAATTGTTTTTTTAAGTCCTAGCTTTTTTTCGGTATGAAGAACGTTAATTTATCGCGTAACTTAAAAGGGCTTTTTTTTATCAAAATAACTGGCCTAAGGATATCTAGTTCCGGATAAATTATTTTAGGATTTTTAACGATTTTATTTATATCTAACGGTTAAACTTTTATATAACGGAAGCCGCTGTAAATATTTTTCTATATAAAGACCTTACCATGCACGTAAGCGTACGTTTCGAAAAAACGTTATTTTATTCGGGAAACGGAAATATCGTAACTTTATTACCTTTTTATTTTTTCGCGATAAGCTATTTTTAACGGCGAAAAAACGCTTATATCTAAGGGCTATAATACGTAAATAAAATACGGCGGCAAGTATATTAACATTACGTTATTAATTTTATATTCATATTAAAACTAAACGGATTTATACGTAACGTATTTATCTATTAAAAGGATTTTTTTATCGGTTACTTTTAAAAACTTCGTTTCCGGAAAATATACCTTACGAAATTATTACAAAGCAATTCGGGTATTACTTTATTTTAAAAAAGACGAATTATATTTCTACGGGGGGATTATATTAGGAAACCATTATCCCTAAAATATAATTTTTTTGAAAATAATTAATAAAATCAGATTTTCGTTTACGGAAATGGTTATTTTAAGGATAAAAGCTTAATTAATACTTTCTAACTTTTTCAATTCGGTATAACTTTTAAAAACGTTACCTAAAACCTTTTTATTACGGGATTTACTTTTTTAAATATTATATTTATCTATATTCGTAATTTTTCTTAGCTTAATCTTTTTTTTTAAGATAATACGTTTAAAAGCATTATAATACCGATAAAAAGCGTTTTCCTAGGTATCTTTCGCCTTAAAAAAATCGAACTACTTTACGAACTTCGTTTTAATATTAGGGTTTCGGTATAGGAAGCTATTAATCCAGTATATCCCTAAGGTCTTTTCGTTTTTATAGCTTTATAAAACGATTTTAACAAAATAACGGATTTAAGTTTTGTTAAAAGTTCGTTTTACATCTTTTTTTTCGTATATCCATTCCGTTACGAAGCGCTTATTATCTTTTGAAAAACGTTAATAAAGCTTAAGGGCTTCTTATATAAAAAAACCGCCGTCCCGGCGTTTCCGGACCGTTATAACGGAAGTACCCCAAACGGCAGCTAAATTTTTAACCCTTTTATTTTTCCTTACTTCCTCGAGTAACTTAGTAATAAGGTACTTTTTATCGGGACCCATTTTCGAAATATGGTACGAATTGCTTTAATTATGGTTAAGATACGGTTTAATAATGAAGAAGGTCTACATTTGCTAGTGGGGAAAATTCGTTCTCCAAAGGTGGGTGCACTCCAAAGGTGGGTCACCCACACTAGGTCGCAGATTAATATGCTCTGCCCTTAAAGGCAATCCGGGCCATCTTACCGCGGTTTTGACGCTAGTTAGGTGAGGATATTCGACAGGCAAGACTTTCCTAAGTTTTGTATTTAAGAACACTCAGTATCATTAAGGACAACGGCCAACCTTATAAATTACTGCGGAGGGCTTACAGGTGGAATAGGGGCATGTATTAGCATTTGAATGTGTTTTATGTCTGCCTGATCACTATTAAATATGAAAAGTTTCTTACAAGCATTGAGCTTAATCAATCTAAAATAATACATACCTAATCCAATATATTGAATTTTGTACGATCACTGTTGTAGGCCGTAATTTGTACCTCCATGTGCAAACACCTACTGCAGCGGGGCAATCGTAGTAGGTCTCCTTCTCTGAGATTACCTCACGGTCCCCAATGCTTGGCTAAACTCCGCAGCCTGTATCTCGGCGCTGGCGGCGACCGCGGCGTTGCAGCCGCTCGTGATGGCGCTAGGGACGACTTTGTAGGGAGTACTGCGGTCGCCAAAGGCGAAGGCGGCCGGCACGCTGGTCTGCCAGAACGGCGCGTCGGCCTGGATGTCGCCCATGGGTGTCGTGGCCAGCCCGAGCTGAGCCATGAAGGGACCAAGGGCCTCGTCTTGGGATCGTGCACGAGGGACTTCTCTTCCTTGCTGGGCCCCGTCGACGACCTCCGCCGCGATTGAGTCGGCAGGCCATTTTCGATAAGACGCTTGATTTGGCGTGTCTCGACGTTGAATTCGGACGCGATGAGCGAGCTGACGAGCGGCTTGAGCTCGGCTGCGACCTCTTCGTCGCCATTGGTGTAGATGGTGACTTGGTCAGTGAGCTGGGGACGCCTGAAGACGCGGCGTTCCGGTCTTCATAGCCATGGCAGAACAAGCAATGGTAACTATTATGTATTGTAGCGCCGTTAGTAAAGCCTTATGATGGGGGAACATGTCTCCCGTACATCCGCATCTTTTATAGTTGCTCGTAACCGTCGATATTCGCATAGGAGTCCCCCGACCCGACAGTGAGGATTACTTCCAGACATTCCACGCTTTGCCGCTGGCGTCGCAGACCTTGCAATACGAGTCGGTTTCCTTTATGACCTCGGTCACCGCAACGTCGGCGAACTGGATTGTAGAGTAGTTATCCGAGACGCTTTTGCGGGCTGCGCCTCTGTATTCCTCCGGGCTCTTGTTGTCCCAGGTAAGTATCATGTGCATGTGCGCGGCGCCGGCGTTCCGATAGGGCTTGGAATCGAAGACCACGACCGTATGACGTCGGAGGGCCAGAGTGTTGGCCGCGGTCGAACCAGCTAGTCCGTCTCAGATGATGGCGACGTCGGTGAACTCCATGGTGGCTCAAAGTGTTGGTATAATCACAGTTATGAATCGCCAGGAGGACTCGAGATCAGGCATGGGGAAGAGGCGTCTCAAAGTAGTCGCTACCAGGCTTGTGTCAGAGAAAATGGTAAAGTGCAGAGTGAAAGGCAGAAGAAGCAGCCCGGCAGGTAGTTCGTAATATAGGCAGTAAGTAGGTGATCATTAATGCCTGTCATTCCCTAATTATTCGAGAGCCAAGCGCCCCCCTCCCCCCAATATATATATATACACATGGACTAGACCCTCACTGATGGGACTCCTGGGCCCTAGAAAGGGTCGCACCTTGGCACCTGACGGCTTGGGGGGAAGTAACGAAGTTTGGAAAACTTGATATGCCTTCCCACTTTCTACGTTTCCCTTTGATATTCGTCTGTCCATTCCCAAATTTGGGTGGACGGCAGGCAAGTTCTACCTCATGTCAGATTTGCTTCCTCTCCTTAAATACGTAATTGCTCCTTACGTTATGCAGTTTATATGCGATATCTGCGTGCGATACGGTAGCTGCCTGCCAAGATACCGGGGACGCGGAATAGGGGGCGTGTGTGTAAGCTGGCCCGTTCATCCCTGTGGCAAGGAAACCTCCCCGAATTTTATTATCAGTTTATGGAAAAATGTGCGCCTAACTCGAATGAGGGTAATAATTGGCGTCTGTACTTATTTCTTCAACGTAGTAAGATTATAATAAACATTTCGTAGCCGGTTCTAAGATGGAGAACGCTGCGGTAGCACCGAAGGTACTGATGTTGATTTCATGGTAACGGTCGTATCTCACGGAGAATCCTAGTCACCTAGTTTAAGTAATCTGGTCGTCTGCGACTCAAAATTAGCCGTAGTGCCGCACGGCATACGGCATACCCGCATACGCCATAAAGGCAATATCGAACATGCGGGACGGCCGTGTCTGCTGACTCATTCCGGCCGTGCACCGGCCCACCTTCCTCTCCCGGTTTTGCCAGCCCCGACCGCCCTTAATGTTTTAACGCCTACCTTCCGTTTTAGCCTCGGGGCCGGACAACCGTTTTAGAGAAAACGGAACCGTTGAGGGCCCGGAATATCTGCTCGTCCTGTTCCGACCGGTGCCGTATATAATTTGCTTACCCCTTTTTTTTCCCGTATTTTTTCCCCTTTTAATATAAAGCTTATTAACATTTTAGCTTTACCGTTAACGGCTTACGCTAAAAAACGAATTAATATTAATAAATAATACGGATTTTAAAATATAACGTTTTCGTCCGTAATTTTATTAATATAATTTTTAAATATACCCGGAAAAATATTTCCTTAATGATAAAATATCTATTTTTTATTTATAATTATTCTTTTAATATATTTTTCTATAAAAATAAACTATACGTATTTATATTAATATTACTTAATATACTATATAAATAAATCGCTTATATAGATAAGTCGCTTATTTTTTAACACTTTATAATAACGAAATTAAATAAAATAATTATAACGTAATAAATTAATTTGAATTAATTAAATTTCTTATTATTAAAGTTCTTTATAACTTTTTTACAAGTACGTATATTATATCTGGGCTTACCGTAAACGTTATATTTTTATTTTTTCGTTTAAACTCTTTTATAATAATTATTTTCGGCCTTTATTAATTGCGATTACTTATTATTACCCTTCTTTTTAATTATAAAAACCCTTATTTCTTTTATAATAAACGTTTTTCCTTTTTAAAAACGTAATTCGTTTTACGAAAATAACCGTTTTCCTTCTAAAAAAAAAGATTTCGTATAAAAGTTATAGGTTATTTTTTATTAAAAAATTAACCGATTTAATTATTTTTGTTTGCAAGTTACCCTGGTAATTTTTAATCTTTTTTTTACCAATAACGTCCTTGTTAAATTACTTTAATAATATTTTTAAAAGTTTTTTTTTTAAAAAAAATGACGAAATTAGAAAAAAAAAAAATTGTTGATGTAAACATAATTAAAATTAAATAAAATAAATCACATTTTTATAAATCCGGATTTAATATTATTAGTTATTATAACAACTTTAAACATACCGTAAAAGTCGGCGATAAATCTTTTTTTAGTAATATAAATAACGTAATATTATATAAAACCTTTAATATAAAACAAATAAATACGTTTTAATAAGAAAAAACAAGATACGTCGAAAAGTTAAAACTAATATATATATATATATATAATATAATAATATTATTAATTTTATAATAATCTTAAAATTCGATTAAACAATAATTTTCGTAACCGTTAAAAATAAAAAAATGTTTCGAACTTTTAATACGTATCTTAATATATTTATCGAAATATTTAATTTATTTTAAACCTAATTTATTTATCGTTTAACCATTTTCGTTTATAATAATCTTTTAGTCGGATAAAAATGAGTTATCGGCGAATTAGCGAAATTTTTTTTTTCCTAACGAAACTAATAAATAAAAATAATGCTTAATTTTAAAAATTAATAGCTTATATTATTATAAACAAATTCTTATTCCTTTATTATATTTATTTCAATTTTTTATATTTTCGACATTTATAATTATTATATTTATTATTATAAAAAAACTTATTAAAATTCTTATTTTATCGAAATTATAAATATTTTTTTCCGTAATACCGTATTTCGTAATTATAATTTAAATAAACTTGAATTATTTACGAAATATTATTAAATTTCCGTATAAAACTTTTTAATAGTTTATTTTCGGATTTAAATATATTTTAAATCTTTTTTACCGTTTAATACAATTAAACACTTAATTAATTTTAATATATAATATAACGTATTAAATTTATAACATATTCGTTATATCTTTAATATATTAAAGCCGGATAAAAAAATAATTACGTATTTAAATTAAAAATTCGGTCGATAATGAATTTTTTTACCGTCGACGTTAATTTTCGTAAATTAAAGATAATATTAGCTCGGTAAATTTTACCGTTATATCGGTTCTTTAAGGTAAATTCGAGAACGTTATATATTATATAAAATTATTTATAACTAAGTTTTAAGTCTTTTTTTAACCTAAACGGCTAAGTTTATTTTCGTTTTTTATAAACCGTTTTATATTATAAATATTTAAAAGTAAACTATTAAAGTTACGTAATTAAAATAGCGTAAAAAACAAACAATTCGTTTATATAAGCGACTTGCTTATATAGTACGTTATATTTTTCGAAAAAATTAGGTAATATTAAAATTATTTCGAAACAATTATTTTTAATTTTTATTAAGTATTTTTTGCGTGTAATTTTTTAATTTTTAAGAAAAATAAAGGATGTTAATTTAGTTAAAAAAATACTTTTAGCAATTAATTGATAATAAATTATTAATAATAAATAATACTTTATTAAAAACGAAACTATTTATAATAATAGTAAATTTAATGAAGAATTCTTTATATTTTCGTTTTTTTATATTATGTATTTTAACTTTTTTTAATTTTTATTTTTATTAATTTTTGAATATAAATTTTATAACAATATAATAAAGATTTATTAAATATCGAGAAACGGTTAAAATTGAAATATTTTTTTCTAAACGTTTTATTTTCGATTTTAATTAAATAAATTCAAATAATTAATATATTTATTATTTAATTTAACGGAAATTTAACGTAAACTTAATCTTTGTTTAAAAATGTTATAATATATAATAATACAAATTGCTTTATTTAAATAAAAAGATTAAAGGTAAAATAAACTAATAAAAATAATAATAGAAGAAACCCGGTTTATTAAATCGTTAAAGTTAATTTATATAAACTTTTAATTTTTTATCCGAATTCCGGATAATAATTCTCTATCAAAATTAAGATAAATATAACTTTTAATATTTTATAATTACGTATTAAGGATATATTTTATAAATTTATTACGCAGATATCGTTTTATATTTTTAAACAACGTGATTATAAAAAGTTATAAATTCGATACGTTAACGAATTTAATATATTTAAAATTTTAAATTATATTATTATGTAATTTTATAAGTTTAAATAAAATAAAATTCGTTATTATAATAAATATAAATTCTTTTTAAATTAAATCGTATACGAAATAATAGTTAATATAATATTTTTTAAACCGATATTTATTTACTTTTTAATTATTATTAATAATTTTCATAATATTAACTTATTTTATTTTATTAATATGACTTATACCTGAATAATTTAAAATAATATTTTTAATTTTAACTTTTTAAATTATAAATAAGGCCTAATGGCTCAGTGGTCGCGAGCCTGGGTGTTTCTTTTAATTGCGACAGGTTTGGGTATTTTATTTCGGTTAGTTTTAAAAGATAATTGGTTTAAATCCAGCTTGGGCTACCGTTCTTTTAAGTACCGCCAGCCTAGAGAAGCTGACTAATTGGGGTTTCGGTTCTGTTACCGTGTCGCCGACAATTAAGGGGGTAGCTGGGGGCTTTTAGAACCAGCTGCAAAATTAATCGTGTATCTTATCGTTAGTTGCCGTATTATATGACCCGTATTGCGTTTTTCCGGCCTTTGGCCAAAAAGGGACGGTTTTTAAAAAGTACTCCCCGGTTACGTTTGTATAAAACCTGTTATGCATGTACTTAATAAATAGATCAGCTGTATACTATACGTTATATATATGTATGTATATAGCTAGATACCCTAAATAGCATTTAATCTTATAAACTATAAATAAAAGTTTCTTAATAAATTTATTTTCTTTATAATATATAAAATATTAAATAAGTTATAATATCGGGTTTTATTAATTACCGAGTTTCGAAATTATTTTCGCTTTTATAATTTTCGCGTTAATATAAACGTTAAATTCGATAGGATATAAAGAAATTATATACTTTATTTATTTTTTATTCGAAATATTTTATCTTCTCGTAAGTTTAATATTAAACTTATATATATATATTAAATTAATAATTTATTAAAAGTATTTTTTATACTTTTGCGGATTCTGTTTTAATATTATAGATATTTTCTAATTAAATTCGTAATTTTATTATATCAGTATTATTTTTTTATTTTTAATATTCGGTAATAATATTAGATATAATAAATAATTATTTACGATATTTCGCGATGTATTTATAAGTAAAAATATAACTACGTTAAATAATATCGACCCGGGCGAAAATGGTAAATTAAAATAATAGCAAAACTTAATTAATTTACGTTATAATATTAATATTCTTAAAAAAACTTATTTTAACATAAATTTTATAATTTATTTCAAACGTTATAATAATTAAAATATAATATAAAAAACTTTCGTATTTCGAGTATATTAATTATCTTTAAATATAAAACTTATTAATAATAAATAAATACTTACGTATTTATAATAATATTATATTTTTTCCTATTATTACGATAACCGTTTTTTAAATATTAAAATTTTATATTAATTAATAAATTATATAAGATTAGTACTATATAGATATCTAGCTATATATGGCTGATTTATATATTATATATATACATATATAAGTAGTTTTACATAAGTATAACCGCAGAGCATTTTCGAAAAAATCGTACCCCTTAATAAACCGGATAAAAAAACACAATACGAGTCTTAAGATACGGTAACTAACGGTAAGATATACGATTTAATTAATTTATCTAATATTCGCCGACATAGTAACGTAACCGAAGTTTTAAATTAATCTAGCTTTTTTAAACTATTACTATTTAAAGGAACAGTAGTTTAAGTTAAATTCGAACTAATTATCTTTTACGATTAATCGTAATAAGGTACTTAAACTTGTTATAATTAAAAGAAATACCAAGGCTCGCTATTACAAGGTTATTAAGGTATTAATAAATTATAAACCGTAATATTTAATCGAAATATTATATTATTTTACTTTTAAAATATTAAATAAATATATTAAGTAATTTCGATAAAAAACGATGTAAAAATAAACGGTATTCTTAACTTACAATTTATTTATTTAATGTCTTTATTAACTTTAAGGTTTATTTTAATCTTTTGCGATATTTTTCCTAGGTATTAAGTAAGAATATATTATTAAATACTTTACTGGATTTAATTAACTTAATATATTATTTTCGTAAGTTTTACTTTAAAAGGAAATTTATATTTTTTAATTGTTAAAAATACCGATTTTATAATTTATTTTATAAAATCGTTATTACTTTCTTAAAAAGTATTATATTTACAATCTTTATAAGTATATACCGTAAAGTTTAAATTATAAGCTTATTTACTTTTAGTTATTATTTTAAAGGTATTCGTTAAGTAACTGGTGTAATTAATTTGTTCGATATTTTCTTCGGAGAATATAAATATGGATAAAAAACCGCTTAAGATATTATTTCGTATCGTATAACGGATTCTTTTTTTTTAAATATGAGGTTATATCGAGTTCTATTAGTTTAACAGGTTACGGAAGTAACTGATTAAGATCGATATAATCCTATATATCAAAAGCGTACGCTCTAGCCTGGAATCCACCCTTAAAGCGGTCCTAGTCCTTAGGTCCGTTATAGGGTTTGCAATAGGTACCTAATAAGTACCTACAGACTACCTACGACCGTAGGTACCTACCCGTAAATGGCGTAAATAGCGTAGGTAATTTTTAAGTACTTAACTATTAATACGTACTTATAAATAATAAATTTTCGACCGCGTACTAGTTAACGTATTAATCGGTAAATAATATTAAGATTAAAATGATTTATTTAGTAGTAAATTAATATAATATTATATTAAATAAAATGATAAATCCGATCGTATATAAAAATTAAATAAATATTAATGCCTACGTATTACTTACGAATTACCTATTCGTAGGTAATAGTTTCTTGCAGGGCTATGAAATTAGTTAGTTATTTTAGTTAATAAGCTAATTAAAACTAACTAAGGTTATTAAAAACTAATAACTAAATAACTAAAAAAATTCCCGTTAAACTAATAACTAACTAAACTAACTAAGATATTAACTAACCAAACTAAATTAACTAAAGTTTTTAAAATAAAATAAAATAAAATAAAATAAATTAAACGAAATTAAATTAAATTAAATAATAAAATTTAGTTTAATTTATTTTAATCTTATAAGAAACTTTTTTAAGGTATTATAATATATATAAGGAAACCTATAAATAAATTTAATATAAATATATAAAACTTTAACTATTTCCTATATTATCTATTATTTCTTCTTCGTTTTCTTCGCTTTCAATTATTTGTTTTAATTCTTTTAAATCTTAAATTTTCCAACTTTTTAATAAAATAATTTCTTTAACCGTTTCTGGTAATAACCGATTTCGTAATGTAGTTATAATATTACCCGTTATAGAAAAAACTTTTTCGACTAAAGAAGAAGTAACTGGTATAGCTAAATAACTTCAAGTTAAAAGGCGTAAAATCGGGTATTTATAAGTATTAGATTTCTAAAAATCTAAAAGGTAAATCTGTAAATTATTAATATTTAAAATAAATAAAATAATTATATTAAAAGTTATATACCTTTTGCGATATTAAATTTTCTTTTTAATATAACATTAATTCGTCGTTAATTTGCGACGTATTTAATATAAAAAATTCGTTATCGGAATCCAAATTATTATTATTATTTTCATCATTCGAAACGTCGTAAATATCTTCAGTAAGGTTTAAACTTTTTTTAATCTATAATTTATTAATAAACATTAATTTAAAAAATAATTATAAAAAATATTTAAAATCTTTTAATAACTTATATTATAAATTCTTATTTAATTAAGCGTAAAACGTCGTTAAAAATATTCGGATAAGGATATAATAAACTGATATTTGTAAAATGTATTAATTTAAATCGAGGATCTAAAATAACACTTAAAATATAAGGTTTATATTCCGAAATCGAATTCGAAGATAAATTCGAAGGAAAATAATCTTTGAAAAGGTTTATTCCAGCTTTAATAGCGTTTATTAAATCCGTATAATATGGTTTCTATTAAAAATAATCAGTAAATATTTCTTAAAAATAAAAATAATTATTTAACTTACAAAAAGTTTATTTTCGTTGATTTTTTCTCGAAAATTTGGAATTCGATTATTAAGCTTATTATATATTATGTAAATATATAATAACGTCTTGTTTAACGTTATATAAATTTCCCCTTGTAATTTAATTATCGGTTTAACGAATATGTCGAAAATCGATTTTAATTCGTTAAATAATCTCATTCGAATTCGGTTAAAAATATCGAATTAAATTCGTTATTTATCGTATTTTTATTAACGTATAATACAGCTTTTTTTAAATTTAATACGGTATCGATTATATAATAAATTAAATTTTATCCCGTTAAATTATCTGTTATATTAATTAATTAATAATATAAATTTAAATCGAAAAAATTAAAACTAACCAAATAGAATTTTTCGTTTATTAAAATCAGCTAAAATCATTCCTTCCCGTTTAAATTTATCGATTCTTTCGTTAAATAATTTTCGACATTTTTATTTATATTTAATCGACGTAATAATTCTTCGTAATTTCGATATTATATCTATATTTAATTAATAAATTAATCTTTTTTATAAATTAAAAAAACTTACCATTATTATTTATTCGTTTGTTAGATTCGTTTAAATATAGTTCGTATATTTATATAATTCTTCTTCTGTTTTCGAAATTAATAAATAATCTAATAAAATCTTTTACGTTATTAAATAAATAATATACATAACGTATCGAATATCGGAAACGGATAATAAATTATTTAATTTATAATAATTTATAAATACTGCATTATTCGACTCGTTATCTCGAATAAAGTTAAATATATTTTTAATCGAAATCGACGGATATAGTTATATAATATTTAAAATTAATTCGTATATATATAAAGCCGTATGCGATTTTTCGACTTTTTCGAAACCTAGTTTAACGTTAATTTTTATAAAAAAAAAAAAAAAATAGGACTTACGGATTAGTTTATAATTTAATTTAAAATCGATATCGATAGAAATAACGATACCTGCTAAATACGCCGTTTGATTTATCGAAGTTCATATATCGAAAGTTTAAGAAAAAACGCCGTTATTTTCGATATATGTTTTTAATAAAAGGTTAAAATCCGACTTGGCGTTTTCGAAGCTTTTATTTAAATAAAGCTTTAATTTTCTATCGATTAATAACGGCATTTAAGCTGTAATAAAGTAGTATTATTATTATCGAAAAAAAATAAAAAATAAAATAAAATAAAACATACCGGTTATAATAATTGAAAAGTTCGATAAAAGACTTTGATTGTAATAGATTAAACGATAAATTATTTTCGTGAATAAAATTCAATATTTTATTATAAGCTTCGTTTTCGTTAAACTTTTAAATTATAATATTTCGAGTTCGTTTTCGATTATCGATTACGTAAAAAAAAAAATCAGATTTTTTAATGTCGGTTTCTATATAATTATTAATTAAATATGTTTTAAATAATGTATTTTTTTTAGAAAAACTTACTTTTTTCTCTTGTTTTTTCTCATTTTTTATTATATACAATAATAGGGTGTTTATGCTAATAATGGCGTTGAAAGTTCGAAGCTTGAAAACCTTTAACTTTTTCCGTTTTTTTATGATTACACCAATTAAATAAATTAATAAAAATTAAATTAAAATTATTGAAATAAAATAATTACTAAACGATTTATAAAGATATAAAAATAATAAAAATAATACTTATATTATATACGAAATAACCATTTCTTGATCTTTATTTAAGTTAATAGGTAATAAATATCGTATAAATAAGTTATTCGCAAATATATAAATATTCGACTATTCGGCTTCGGGTAATTCAAAATCCGGTTTATTATATTTCGAATTTTTAAAATTGTTATTTAATTCTAAATCCGAATTTTCAGAATTTTAACTAACAGCTTGAAAAGATATATTCGAAATAAACGAATCTATAATAAATATATAAATAAACGGGTTTAAAATAAGCGGATATATAACGGGTAACCGAATGTTATAAAGCGTTAAAAGCTGATTATAACGATATATATATTATAATATAGTTACATAGTAATAAACTTAATAAAAAAGAATAAAAATTTAAAACGGAGGAAGCCTAACGTATTTATATTTAAATTTAATATTCTAAATAATTCTGTTATTACCTAATAATGAAATAAGATTATTAATAAATGTATTACTAATATTGATTACATAATGTATTATAAATAATTTATAAGCAAAAAATTAGTTAAGAAATATATAGAATATTATGGAATATTTAAGAACTTTCTAGAATTTTCTGCTTACTAACCGGATTTTATAATAATTTTTTAAGATTACGTAATAATTTTTATTAAATTATTAATAAAGATATTATTAATCTTGATTATATAATCTAGTATTAATTATTTGTAAGGAAAAGAATCGTTAAGATATATATAGAATATTAAGGAATATTTAAGAAATTTTTAAAAATCTTTACTTATAAATCGGATTTTATTAATTTCTTTTAAATTACGTATTAACTTATATTAAATTAGTAATAAAGATATCAGTAATCTTGATTATATAATTTATTATTAATTATTTATACGTATAAGAATCGTTAAGAAAAATATAGAATTTTAAATAATATTTAAGAACTTTTTAGAATTTTCTGCTTATAAAGCGAATTAATTAATTATTTAAAATTATATATTAATTTAAAGTAAATTATTAATTAATATATTATTAGCATTAGTAAAACAATTTATTATTATTTATTTATTTACGAAATAATTTAAAAAAATAAAATTTTATAAAATTTTAAAAAAACTTTACTGTTTTATATTTATTATTAATTCTTTCTATATATATATATATTATTAATATAATATAATATAATATAAATCTTAATACGAAATAATTATATTAATAATTAATACCATAAATATTTTACTTAATATTTTCGAATACCGTAATTATTAATAGTTTTTACGGTAATAATAAATTATACGTTTCGGTTATGAAAAGCCTTATTCCGAAACCAATTATCGCATAATGCCGATAAACTTCGACTTTAATAAATCTTATGCCTTTTAGCTTTACGGTTCGGTAGGGGGAATTTTTTAAAAAGCAGATAATAACTTAGGAGATGTTAAGTTTTTCGAGGTAAACCTTAAGTCCGTATAAGATAACTTTATAACCCTTTATTAATCTTACGATTTTAACTTCGATCGATATTACGATATTTTTTTAAATTTTTATTATAAAATACCGGTATTCCGTAATTATAAAATCTTTACGAAAAACTTTTTTTTTTATAAATTTTATAAAATTTTAAAATAAATTAAAAATATCGATATTTTTTTCGATTTTATTCACCATTTGTAAAAAGATTTAATTTTACTTTTAATTTTTATATATAATTTAATTTATATAAATAAAAATAAATAAAAATTAAATATTTTTTTAGTAAAAAATATCGACTATATAAAGGAACTGTTAAAAAAGTTAGATATAAACGGTAAAAAACTTAAAAATTTCGAGATTTAACTTTTAACTCGATATAAACTGGAGGATTACGAATAATAATTTATCCGGTTATTCCGGATTACGAAAACCGTTTAGAATTCGGTTAAAATGGTCGTTAATAAGGGTATAATTAAGTAATTTATAAAAAGGTTAAAGTTTAATATAGCTTAATAACCGATAATATAATCTATTTATTTATTTAATTTAGTATTACGGTTATATCTTTTTTAAAAAGATTAATAATTTTTATAGATATTAAAATTCCGTTATTTTTATATAAGCTTTTTATTATAATTTTATATATATAATAACTATAAAAAATATTTAGAAAAAATAAAACTTAAATTTATAAAAATCTTAGTTAATTAGTTAGTTTAATTAATTACCTTAACTAAACTAACTAATTAAAGAAAAATTAATAACTAATTTAAAAAATTAATTTAATTAAGTTACTAAATAAAACTAATTAATTAAAAAACTAACTAACTAGAAAACTAACTAACTAATATTAAAAACTAAGAACTAATTTTACAACCCTGATTTCTTATCGTAAATAGCTCGTAGGTGAAAAATTTAACGTAAGTAAGAAGGTAGTATAAACCCTAGTCCGTTATAAATAACGGGGGACGTTAACGACACCGTTATTATTGTAATTAATAAAATATACGAATAATTACTACTGATATACAGCTTAAATCGTCTTAATAACAGTTAATTAATTAATAATAACGCGAATTAAGCGAATAAGACTTTTAATTGTTAGATATAGGTAATATCAGTTATATTGTTATATTCCGCTAGTTACGAGTACTTCTTATACGCGTGCAAATTCAGGGTAACCTATTAACGGAACATATATCTTCCGATCAAAGGGACCCTTTCCGTATATGGGGTGCGTTTAGCACCCTCTGCCAGCTGACAGTTACTGCAGCTAGTTCTAGCTTTTTCTAGCTGTTTCTAACCTTATCGCTAGACAACTCGATTATACTACTAAGCGGGTCGGCGATAGTTTAAATAATGCCGATCTGCTAACCTTTATATATAGTTTTCTATAATAATAAGGAACACTCGACATTCATCTTTCTAAGCTTTTAATTAAGCTGTTCTTATATATATATTTAGCTATAATAAGCCTTATCCTAATTAAATATATATAATAATTAAGGGAAAAAATATTATATATAATAAATCCTTTAACGTACTATAAAAGCGAATCGCTTATATAAGCGAATTGCTCGTTTTTTAATGCTTTACGATAACGAAATTATATAAAACAACTATAATATAATAAATTAATTTAAATTAATTAAATTTTTTATCGCCAGACGTTTTTATAATTTCCTTATAAGTACGCGCATTATATCCGGGCTTACCGTAAACGCTATATTTCGGTTTTTTCGTTTAAACCTTTTTATAACGATTATTTTTAGCCTTTATTAACTGTAATTACTTATTACCACTTTTTTTTAACTATAAAAACCCTTACCTTCTTTACAGTAAACGTTTCTCCTTTTTAAAAACGTATGTTTTTAATTCTCCGGCGTTTATTAAAAACGTAATTCGTTTTACGAAAATAACCGTTTTCCGTTCGAAAAAAAGCGATTTCGTATAAAAACAACAGGTTATTTTTTTTTCAAAAACTTAACCGATTTAATTATTTTTATCGGCGAATTACCCTAATAATTTCTAATCTTTCTATATAAATAACGTTCCCGTTAAGTTGCTTTAACAACATTTTTAAGAATTTTCGTAAATAAGGAAATAACGGAATTAGTAAAGGTAAGTAAAAAAACGGTCGGTATAAATATAACTAAAACTTTTAATTCGGAAAGACGTAATTAAAATCAAATAAAACAAATCCCGCTTGTACGAATCCGGATTTAATATTATTAGTTATTATGGCAGCTTTAAACGTGTCGTGAAAGCTGGCGATAAAATTTTTCTTAGTAATATAAATACCGTAACATCGCATAAAACCCTCGATATATAACGAATAAACGCGTTTTAATACGGAAAAACAAAATACGTCGAAAAATTAAAACCGATAAAAAAATAAATAGGTATATAAAGTATAATAATATTATTAATTTTACATTAATTTTCGAATTCGATTAAATAATAACTTTCGTAATTATTAAGAATAAAAAAACGTTTCGAATTTTTAATACGTATTTTAATATATTTATCGAAGTACTTAATTTATTTTAAATTTAATTTATTTATCGTTTAACCGTTTTCGTTTATAGCAATTTTTTAATCGGATAAAAATAAGTTATCGGCAAACCAGTAAAAAAATTAAAACTTCCCGGTAAAGATAATAAATAAAGGTAAAACCCAGCCTTAAAAGTTAACAACTTATATTATTATAAACCATTTTCTATTTCTTTATTACGTTTATCTAGGTTTTTTATATCTTTCGGCATTTATAATTACTATATCTATTACCATAAAAAAACCTATTAAAAACCCTATCTCGTCGAAGTTGTAAATATCCTCCTCCGTAATACCGTATTTCGCAATTATAACTCGAATAAATTTAAACAATTTACGAAATACCTTTAAATTTTCGCATAAAACTTTTTAATAATTTATTTTTCGATTTAAACGTATTTTAAGTTTTTATTACCGTTTAACAAAATTAAACGCTTAATTAATCCCGATATATATCGTAATATATTAGGTAAATAATAAATTCGTTATATCTTTAATATGCTAAAGCCGGATAAAAAACGCTTACGTATTTAAATTAAGGATTTATTTAATAATCGATTTTTTTTCGGTCGGTATCAGTTTTCGTAAATTAAAAATAATATCGGCTCGGCAAGCTTTACCGTTATATCGGTTTCTTTAGATAAATTCGGGAACGTTATATATTATATAAAGCCGTTTGGCCTAATGGCTTAATGGTCGCGAGCCTAGGTATCTCTTTTAATTGTAACAGGCTTAAGTACCTTATTTCGGTTAGTTTTAAGAAACAGCTGGTTTAAATCCAACTTGGGCTACCGTTCCTTTAGGTGGCGCCGGCTTAGAGGAGCTGATTAATTGGGGCTTCGGCCCCGTTACCGTGTCGGCGACAATTAAAAGGTAGCTGGGGGCTTTTAAACCAGCCGCGATTAGGGGCTTTGGGAACTAATTAATTAATTATATATCTTATCGTTAGTTGCCGTATTACATAATCCGTATTACGTTTTTCCGGTCCTTACCAAAAAAGGACGGTTTTTAAAGGGTATTCCCCGGTCGCGTTTATATTAAACCAGTTATGCATGTACTTAGTAAATTAATCAGCTATATGCTATGTATATATAGCTAGATATCCCGAATAGCATTTGATCTTACATATAAAGCCGTTTATAATTAAGTTTCGCATTTCTTTTTTTAACCTAAACGGTTAAATTTATCCTTATTTCTTTTATAAGCCGTTCCATATTATTAATATTAAAAAATAAACGATTAAAGTTACGTAATTAAAATAGCGTAAAAACCGAACGATTCGCTTATATAAGCGACTCGCTTATACAGTACGTTATTATATTTTAAAGTTTTATTTCTTATTAATAACTAGTTTATCGACTAGGATAATAGGTATTAATTATTAGAGATATTTATAATATAAAAATATAAAATTAAAAATATAGATGTCGGCGAGGTAGCTAGTTATATATAGGCTAGCTAAGGCTATACGTATAAACCTGCTAAGACTTAGCTCTTGGCGACTATATAATCTCTAATACTAACTATTATAGTTATTTATAATAAAAAAATTCTATATCATTTAAAAAATTAATTAATTTTTTATTTTTCATTGTTATTTTTATTAATTTACTTTAAAATTTCGTTGAAGTTTAAATTTATATAAAGAATTAAGAGATTAATAAAAATTATTATAATATTTTTTATTACTTTAAAAAAATATTTTCTATTGAAAAGATAAATTTATTAAATTTATTAAAATTTCGCAAACCGTTTAAAAAAATAATATCGTAATATCGTAATATATATTAAATTTACCTATGTTGATTTTATTAGTAAAATTACTAAATAAAAATGAAAATATAACAATAAATAAATTAACATTATTATTAGTACTAAACGGTAAATATAAATATATAACGCTATTAAATTATTTCGTACTTAAAATTTAAAATAAAGAGAACTTATCAAAAATTAATCCTTTATTTACGAAATTTATTTTTTATTAATAATTTAAATAGTAAAAAATTTATGAACTCGGAATTATTTTATTAATAAATTTTTTTATCTTTTAAATTTCGTTTATAATCGGCTTTAATTTTAAAGGTTATTTTCTAACACGATTTAGAATAGACTTAATTACTATAAGCTATTAATAAATACGTATATTATAATATAAACGTGCTGATAACGCTAAACTTATAACATCTTAATTGTTCGTATATAAAATAATATTAAAGCGGTAAAAATTCGTTATTATAAATCATATTTATAAATCGTATAAAACCGTTCGTTAGAAAATATAAATACTTATAAAAAATATATAATTGACTTAAAATATATATAAAATATTTTATAATTTTATAATTATTTTATTTTGATTTTTAAAAATACGACTTTTTATATAATATATATATATTATTAATAAAATAAAATCTTAATAAAAATACGATATTAAATATAACAGTTTATATAATATAAACACCGGGTTATTATAATAAATTATAAAATATAAATAAAATAAAATTATTTCGATATTTTTAATTAAGATTTCTAATTTAATATATATATGTTCTCGTAACAATTTAACGTAATTAGTTTATTAATAAAAACCGTCTTTAACGAAACTACGACATTTTAAACATTAATATTCGGAATAAAAAAACGAGTTAAATATTTTTTAATATATTTTATTTTATAATATTGAATTCAGGTATTTCGATTATAAAATACCGTTTTATATTAAAAATAACGAATTTATTTTTTTGGTAAAATAGGAAAAGATTATAACATAAAAATAATGATATTAAGTTTTAAAGACGAAAACTACGATTATATAAGTTAATAACTTATAAATAATATTAGTTTTTGTTATAAAAATTTAAATAATTATATTTTAAATAATAAAAATATTTGAAATTAATAATGGCATAATTAGTTATTAAGAAATAACGGCTAATTTTTTAAATCATTAAACTATAACTTATTTATAACTTGTATCGGAAAATATTAAGATAATGTTTTTAACGTTTTACGGGATACTTATAATCCTGATTAAAAAGAAACTAAGAATAACTTTTAATTACAAAAACGGACCTTAAAGTATAAGCCGAAATAAGGCAGTTATAAAAATTCCTAAACGGGCCGATATAGAACTAATAATAAACGAAAACGGTAAAAGTTAAATATATAAAGAATTTAGTATAAAACGTACTGAAACTTTGCGTATATATTACTTTAATATTATTACACGTTTGTTAATAAAATTCTAGCAAACTTTAAATTTAGAAAAGAAGTTTTAATATTAGTTTAAAACCGAATTATTTCCGATTAATTCTTAAAGGAAAAATTAATCGTTTATCGAAAAGTATAGAAAAGTTAATTACTTAGAAAATAAATTAATTATTAAAAGAAATAAAACGAATATTAACGTATTTTTTAATTTTTAATTAACGTAATATAATCAAGATTTCGTTTTACCTTTTAATAAAATTTAATTATTTTACATTTAAAGTTTATAATATATATCTTTAACCTGATTATTAAGTTTTTAAATTATAAAATAACGATTTAAAATAACGGAATATATATAAGAAATAATTTCGTTCCGATTAAAGGATACGAGAAAATAAATATACTACTTTAAAGTTTTAAAAGCTTAAAAGCGATACGTTTGTACAACGTAACTTACTATAAGGATTTCGTATATAACCTGGTATTTTTTTAATAATTCTAAAAAGAAAGGTATTAATAAAATAATTATGTAATTATTACGTTAATATATAAATTTAATTAATTCATTATCGAGGATATTAAGGGAATAATTACTTATATAACCGTTATATTTTATAAACGCAACGTTAATTTATATATAGTAAAACCATTACAAATTAGAAAGGGTATGATTTAATATTTAAAATTAAAATATCCAGCGTTTAAAATAATCGCCTAATTATAGTTCTATATAAAAGGAATATATTTAAAGGGTTTGATAATAATTAAATATTAAATATATAACAAACCAAAAGCTAAGAGATAAATACGCTGAAAATCGAAAAAGGGAGATTTCTAATTAGAATAACAAATCGCTCTCGATTTTAAAGATTTCGAAGAAAACCTTAAAAGATATAAATACGTTATATTTACAACCGACAGGTATTTAGGCTTTATCTAAGATATTTACTTTAAAAACTAAAAGTAAAATATATTAATTATAACGTTCCGATATTTCTGAAAGGTTTTAAAAAGTTAAGATAAAGATTTTTTATAAGTATTTAAATATAATAATGAAACTTTAAAAAATTATTAATTTCGAAATATGTTTTAATTGCTTTTTTAAATATTAAATTTAAACCTTTAATACCGTATACCTAAGTTTAAAATAAGGGTACAAAGCGTTTAAAAGTTATAATTAAGGAAAAAGCAATTATAATACGAAATAACGTTAAGTTATTTTTGTTTCTAATCGTATATATTTTTAAATACTTATTATTTTATTAAAGTTTATACGAAATTTATTTTATTTATCTAACGTGAAAAAACGGCATTATAATACTTAATTAGAAGTTTTAATAAGTTTATTTATAAATATACGGTTATATAGTTTACGTTATAATAGCTATCGTTATAAAAAAGAATAAATATTTTAAAAGTTAAATTTTAAAATATAAATTAACTTTTTTATTAGTTACCGATTTACGAATATTTACGAAATTTAAAAATCGTTAATTTATAAGGTTATTATTATTCGAAACGTATAATTTAATAAAAAGGCTATTTTTTATATAATATCAAAGATTTAAAGGACGATTTTTTATACGTTGTAAAAACAAGTTATAAAAGTTATTACAATGGGTAAAATTACTTAATTAAAATTTAAGTTATTTAAAAATATAGAAGTAAAAAACGAAAATTTAAACGAAATAATTTTACTACTGGTTAGATAAAAAAGGTAGTTTTAAAGTAATATAGGTATATAAAACGTACGAAATAGAGAAAAATAAAGCTATTCGTATAAGATTAATTATTTTTATATAATTATTATATTTAAATTATTTCCGGTTTTTGGATTATTATTTTTATTAACGTTTATTTTAATAACTATTACGATTACTATACCGATAAAAGTAATTAAAATAACTTTAAATTTTTATTACGTTATTTAATTTAAGATAGTAATAAAAAACGAAGATATTTTACTAGTTATATAAGGTAAAGTACTATTAAGGTATCTAGCTATATACATACATACAATTTTACTAGTTATAAATATAAATTTCCCGTATCTTCCGTATTAAAAGGATAATTATCGGTACGATTATAAAATATGAAAAGTTATATTTAATGTAAAATAACTAATTAATTTTATTAATACGATTAATAATTAGTTAGTAAATTACGGAAATTTACAAATATTACTTATCCGAAATAAACGTTATTTTAATAAGAAAAACTTCGATACGAAAATATATTAAATTTTTAAGTTACGAAACTGGATATATAAACGTAATTTACAATTAGAGTTACGAAGTTATAAAAAATTAAATATATACCCGTTAAATCACCGTGAAAACCATTAATAGTTGCCGTGTTCGAAGATACTGGGTAAACTATCTATCGTGGAAATTATTGGTGTAATTACTTCGTGTCTTTGGCTCAGCCTGGATAATACGGCTTGAACCTAACGACCTTGTATATAGTTATTATTTTTTACTTAATTTTTAATTAATTAAAAAATTAAAAGTTACTTTAAATATTAAACCGTTAAATATATAATACGATAATTAACAAATTAAATCACTTATTAACGCCGACGTTATTTTATTATAAACGAAATTACGATATATAAATATATATAATTATTATTTATAAAAAGGTGTAAAAAAGAATTTAATTAAAATAAATTATACGTTTACGGGTAATATATTAATTAATAAACTTATTAAAATCTTAATACGCTAACCGTTTAATTATTTTTAAAAAAAATTAAAACTAATAAATATTACGGAAACTCTTAAACGGTAGAAAAATATCTTATAAATAATTTCAAAATGGAATTAACTAATTAAAAGAATTTAATTACCGGAAAAAAAGGTTAAATAAAAAGCTATGATTTTAAGAAATAATAATATATAACAATTAACGCTATAAATGTTTTAAGGCGTTAAAAAGTATATTAGCTTATAAAGAGTATTAAACGTACCTTATATACGGAAAAGGTCCCCTTAATCGGAAAATATATGTTCCGTTAAAAAGTTATCTTAAATTTATACGTATATAAGAAGCATCCGTAGCTAGCGGAATATAATAATATAACTGATATCTCTTATATCTAACAGTAACTAGTATAACAGCTGTATAACAGCTGTATAATTCCAACTCCAGTTTAATCCTTTTTTTTTTATTTACAGCGAAAGGCTCTTAACGACGCCCTATAAAAAAAAACCCCTAGGTTTAAAAGTAAAAAAAAAGAAAATCGGGGTGCTCTGTACTATTCTTTGCTATATAAATCCCACATAATTCCATAGAATCAATCCATAAAAGGACCTCCCTTAATCGGACCTCCTTAAACCTCACTTTAAAACTTTTAAAAACTTCGCCTATTATAAGCCGGTAATATATAAAACCTTCTTAACAGTTTAACGTATTAAATCTATACAAATTTAGCTAATTAATATATATCTTTTTAAACCTGCGTTTCTTTCTAACCGGAAATCTTTTTTATATATCCTTTAAATCTTTTAAATCTTTAAATTTTAATTAATTTTAAATTATTGGCCGGAAAATATATCCTTTACTGTTTATTAAACCTCGATTACGGGTATTAATATTATATTTTTATTTAAATCTTTTTAATTAAAAAAAATCTCATTATTTATTATATATAGCTTAGCTTATATTCGTAATAAAAATAAGTCGATATCGGCGTAAAATCAAGAAATAAAGCTGTTAGTAACTATGGCTAACTCCTATTTAACATAAAAAGATGAAACTTTTAAGCATAAAAATTATATATAAATATATCGGAAACGACCTAATTAATAACCAGAATACCAGTTCTAGTAACGTAGCTAACCCAGTACCTTAACTGTCGGTAGCTATAGCTAAAGACGGACGGTACGGACGTTTTAGCAAAGAAAATATAAGCGAACTTATCGGATTTTTTCTAATTAAAAAGAAAACAACTAATATCGGCGATATAGCTATTAAAAACGCGGTATAATTATTATTACTAACGGATTTCTAACGAGGGCGATAACGACGATAATAATAATAACGTCGATAACGGCTAATAACGTTAAAAATAACAGCGATTATTTTAAATAAATAGCTTTAAATATTTATTAATAGAAAAAGTATATAGATATATTAAATAAGTTTATATTAAAATAATTACAACTATTTAAAAATAGCCATAACGGTAAAAACGGTAATAACGATAAAAATACGTAATAATAACGGCAGCCAGTAATTTTAAAAATGTAGTTTTAATTTATTTTTTATATAAAATATATATGAAATATACGGTAACGCCCGATTAAAAACAATCGAAAGCTATCTCGGCGATGTACCTTAGCTGTTACTAGCTATAGCCTACCGCAGACGGAACAGACGTATCGGTACGGAAAATCGTATATAGAACTATCGGAACTATTCTAATTAAAATAAAATCAACTTATTTTAACGACGTAACTAATAGAAGCTGATAGAAATAGGCTATTATTAACGATATAGTAGTAACTAGTTATTATTATTAAGTAGCTATAAACTTTTTTTAATATAAATTATATAGAAAACTATTTAAAGCTTAAAATCTATCTCCGATATAAAAAACGAAACGAAAAGATCGAAGAAAAGAGCGAAAAAAGCCTTTAGAAATAATTTAATTAGAGAAATTCTATATATAAAATAACTAAGAAAAACCTTTTTCGAAAATCGTAAGTTATCTCGGCAATTAATTAAAACCTATTTCTCGCTGTAAATACTAATTAAATAAAAGCAGAACTTATTAAAGCTATATATATATATTAATTAAAAAATTAAGAAAAAAATATCGGGCGTTCTTTTTATTAACGTAGGACATAAGCAAACGAGCTATACAGGCAAGCGAGCCCTTCGGACTTACATAATAAAATCAGATTTTTAAAAATTTAAAACTATATTAAACCTTTATAGCCCAATGGCTTAGTGGTCGCGAGCCTGGGTATCTCTTTCAATTGCGACAGGCTTAGGCACCCTGTTTCGGTTAGTTTTAAAAGATAGCTGGTTCAAATCCAGCTTGGGCCACCGTTCCCCTAGGTGGCGCCAGCCTAAAGGAGCTAGACCTAGGGCTTCGGCCCCGTTACCGTGTCGGCGACAATTAAGGGGTGGCTGGGGGCTTTAAAACCAGTTACGATTAGGGACGTTGGGAACCAATTAATTAATCGGGTATATCTTATCGTTAGTTGCCGTATGTTATACGACCCGTATTGCGTTTTTCCGGCCCTTAGCCAAAAAGGGACGGTTTTTAAAGGGGTGTTCCCCGGTCGCGTTTATATAGAATTATTTATGTATATGTATGTAATAAACGGATTAGCTTATATATAGCTAGATATTACAATAGCACTTTACCTTGTATTAAACCTTTATAAAGACTAATAAAACTTTATTTACGCCTTTATAACGATAGAGTTAACTTAGAATTAAATTGGAAAAAATTATACGTTTATAATACACGCGCTATATATAATAATTTCTTTTTTCCTTTAAAATCGGACCCACTTTTTATATCTCTATAAAGGAATTTTATAAAAAATTTAAAAAAAATAAACTTATTATTTATAAATTACCATTAAAATCTACCAAAATTTAATACTCTTTAATAAAAGTTTCGTTAAATTATATTATTGTAAAATATCTCTTAAAAAAAATTAATATAAAATAATTTATATCTTAACGAAAATAAGGTGAATTTTTTTATCTTTTATATATAATTATTAAATATACTAATAAATATTCTTATAAAGTTACATCGAAATCTAATTTAAATTAACGCAGTTATAATAATTTAAATTAAAAATAAGGCGAATTCGGCTCGCTCGCTTATATAGCTCGTTCGCTTATATTCAACGTTATAGAAAACTATATAAAAGGTTAATAAGTTAGCATTATATAAACTATCGCCGACTTACTTAATAATATAACCGAATTATTTAGCGATAAGGTTAAAAACAACTAGAAAAACCTAGAACTAACTATAGCTAATAATGACTATAACGGGTATAACAGCTATATAACAGCTATATAACTTTAATCTTAGTTTAATATTAATTATATTAATTCGTTATTAAAGAGGAAAAGAAAAAAGAAAAAATAACCTTATACAAGTACCGTAATATAAGGTAATTTTATCGACAATTTATTAATATATTTATGTTTATCGTAAACTTTAAATTATTAAATTTAACTTTTGTTTAACGTTAATAAATATGTAGTTTTATCGTTAATGATAATATCGTCGAATTAACAGTTGTAATGTTAACTAGTTCGATATTAATAAACCCTTATTTAATATCTAACTGTCGATAGTTATTTTAATATTTACTTTAATTAAGTCGATAACTTTAATTATACTAACAATTACTGATAATCCTACCGATAGTTTTTTTAGTCGACGGTTTCTTTTCGACGGTTTTTCTCGTTAATAACAGCTGTACCGGCGATTATATTAATAAATTTATAATTTACGACTATATAATATAATAGTTTTATATATTATATAATACGACGTCCTTCGACGGTTACGGTAATTTCGATTACAATATAACATTACTTTTTAATATTATACATTTAAATACGGTTAAAAAGTAATAATAAATTTAAAAATTTCGATAGAGCTGATATCGAGCTTTACTAACTTAACGATTAAAGGTATTATTTTTCTTATTTAATAATTCGATGGTTATAACGGATATAAGATTCGACGGTAGGGATGTCGACGAGGAATATAATGATAGAAGTTATACCAGCATCTAGAAGCTATACTAGGTGGCCATGTATTTTGTATAGAGGACGGTATAGCAGCCGGGGTCGGCTATATTTCTTTTGTTAAAAGGGGGGACCTGTTAGGGATTATGTAGTCGCCAAGAGCTGGAGCCTCACCAGGTTTATGCGTACAGCCTTGGTTGGCTCACATATAGCTAGCTAGCTCGCCGACATCCGTATTCTTAATTCTACATCTTCACATCATGTTTTATCCCTAACGGCTATAGCTGTATCGCAGGCGCAGCCACAACCTTAAAAATACAGCCTGATATTAATAAGGTAAGGCTTTATTACTATGAGAAATAATTACCGCTATTTTAGAAAATCCTAGACATTTTTTAATGCTAAGCGTAATTGAACCTTAATGTTTTATTAACGTTATATAGAAATTGATCAGCGTCGGTCCGTGTAGCTCACTCGCTATAGGTCGAAAAAGGCGGTATGGATTGCGATACGCAGCCCCTAGCTGGCTGATACATTGCCTTCTCTAGTTAGTATGCTGTAGCACACATAGCTAGCTGACACGTAGCCTTCTTTAGTTAATGTACTATAGCATATCTGACAGGTTATTATTAAAAAAATTAACATACTACTTAGAATTTACAGTAAGAAACTGTAAACTAATAGGTTATTTTTATACTTTCGCGTTATCTCGATATAGTTAATATAAAAAGCGAATTAATAAGAATTAAATAATATATATATATATTAATTATAATTTATTACCGTAAAATTTTAAAATAAATTTAAATTTAAAAAATATTATTATTTGATTTTTTTAATATATTAATTTTCTTATTAATATCTTATTTAACTAGTTAATATTATTTATTTTAACGATATAAAAAGTCGGGTTTGCGATTAAATAATAGCTCTCGGTCTCGATTTCGATATACAGTAACTATAACAACCTTTTTTACTTAATGTGCGAAAATATAGCCTAACTAGCTAATATATTACCTTCCCTGGTTAATGCGCTCTAATATATATAGCTAGCTGATCCGTAGCCTTTGTTATATAATATGCTATAGTACGTAAGGCTACCGCGTTGCCGCGGTAAGTATAATACACCCTTGTTTTAATAACGTTAGCTATATATTATTTTAAATTCTATATAATGGTTTTTAACGTATAACAGTTAATCCGGCTTAGTAAGGTAAGTTTTAAACAAGATTATACGTTTTAGTTCTAATTATTATTTACTAAATAATTTTAATTAAAATATTTATAATAATAAAAATAATTTTATAAGAAAATTCATTAACGTATTATATAAGTAAATTAATGATATAAATATATCGGTCGATAAAAGTTATATTATTATTTATTAAGTTTATTAATTAATTAATAAGATAAAATTTAATACAATATATTATAATTTTATTATTTTATTATTAAATGGGTTAATATATATAAAAATTACGAAATATCAAAACTTTTTAATTATTATTTATAGTTAGGTATATAGGTTTATAATACCGTTTAAACTAAAATTACTAAAGGAATAATGATGTTTAAAAATATTTAAATAACTTATTTATTTACATAATTAATTCGCATATATTTTACGTCTTAATTTTTGTATAATATATAATATTCGTATTATAATTTTTTATAACCGCTTTAATTAAATAAAAAAAGATAGTTATAATTAATTATATAATTAATTAAAGTTTATAGTAAATATATTAAATTAAATATATTAAAGTTTAAAATTTAATTATAATTAAAAACGGGTATTTTAAATTTTTAAATTTTTATTACGCCTTTAAATTTATAAAGGAACTTCTTTTTAAATAAATATATTATATATAAAAGAGGTGTTTTCGTAATTAAGGTATATAATTTATCTTAATAATAAAACCTTATAATCGTTATTATATTCGATAATAAGAAATATAATATTTATTATATTAATTATTAATTATATATTTTCGTATTTTTAATTTAATTTAAATAATACGTCTTAGCCCAATAACTTAGTAGTCGCAAGCCTGGGTATCTCTTTCAATTACAACAGGCTTGGGCACCCTATTTCGGTTAATCTTAAGAAATAGCTGGTTTAAATCCAGCTTGGGTTACTATTTCTCTAGGTGACGCCAGCCTAAAAGGAGCTAAACTAATTGGGGCTTCGGTTCCGCTACCGTGTCGGCGACAATTAAAAGGTAGCTGGGGTTTAAAATTAATTACGATTAAGGGCGTTAGGAACTAATTAATTAATCGGGTATATCTATCGTTAGTTGCCGTATTATATAATCCGCATTACGTTTTTCCGGCACTTAATTAAAAAAGGACGGTTTTTAAAAAGGTGTTCTCCGGTTGCGTTTGTAAAACCAATTTATGCATGTATTTAGTAAATAGATCAGCTCCTTATATATATGTATATAGCTAAATACCTTAATGGCATTTTACCTTGCATATAAATAATACGTCTTAAATTTCAATTATTTAATATATTAACATAATACTTTTTTAATAATAGTATTATTATATTTTATTTTTATATTACAATTCTCTACTATTAATTTAATTATTATTAATAATAAAAAATATTTATATTATATAGTAAATTATAAAAGACTAAATAAATAATAATTTATATAATTAGAAATGAGATTTCTAATACTATTATAAAAGTTAAGTTATATAATATATTACTCTATTATATTAAGTAAGCGATTTTATATTTTATTATTTCGCTATAACTTTATATAATTATATAAAACATTTTAAATATAATAATGTATTAGTTTAAAATTTTTATAATTTTAAATATAAGATAGATCTTTTTAACAATACTATTAGTAAATACTTAAAACCTTAATTCTTTAAATTTATAATAAAAAAACCATTAATGTGAAATATCGTTAAAATTATATAATTATAAAAGATTTTATAAAAATCTAAAATTTTAAATATATTAAGTAAACTATATATTCGGTTATTTTTAATTAAAATATTACGATTATAACTATGTTTATAAGGATTTTTAATTTAAATTCAAATTAATAACGAATTTACGTAGTATATAATGTTTTCGTTAATTCTTTTTCCGTATTAATGTTATTTTTATAAATAATAATAAAACAGTTAAATATAAATTTACATTTAAAAGAAAAATTTGAATAATTAATATGATATCTTTATTATCCGATATATAATATATATTAAATTATTATTAAGTTAAAAAGTACATTAATAAAGTTTTTTAATGTAAATGTAATGTAATTAGAACTCTTTATATTAAAACGATTATTTAATGTCTCTTATAAAATAAATTATGTCGAATTTTTTAAAGTATTTAAACTATTTAATATATTGTCTATATTAAAATAAATATCTTAAAATTAATATTTAATATGAATATATAATTTTAATTATTAAATATATTATATAGCATTTAAATAATAGATAATATTTTATTTATAAGTATTATTTTTATATTATATTACCTATTTTAAATCTTTTTTTAATAATATAAAATATTTTTAATAATATATTATTACTAATTAAAATAAAGTTATTTCTTTTAAGAAATTTAATATTATTTATAGTAGATTATTAATTTATAGTTTTAATAATATTTAATAAATCAGTATTAATTATATTATCTATTATAGTTTTTAAATAAATTTTAATAAAATTGAAAATTCTTATTAATTAAGACGTAACCGTAAAAACTAATTAAATAAATTAATAAATTATACTGCCTTAGTTGCTAGGCTTGATTAAAACTTAACCTTTTTACTAGTAAGTCTTTCCGATATATAAGAGTAAGTACAAACTTAACCGCTTAAGCATGTTATTTTAAGGTAATTTTAAACTGCTTAGTTATATTCCTATTAACAATTATTTGAACGGAATTTTAAACGGTTTTTATAACTTGAATTAACCGGATAAATTATCTATTGTCGACAATTGGTGCTTTCAAGTGCCTACGGCTAGTACATCTAGGCTGTAAATGCTGCCTAGAACAGCTTTTGTCCAGGAACTATTCTTTATACAACCAAACGTATATATAAAGGCGATTACCCCCAGATTTTTTCAGTTTTTCCTGGAATAACTATACGTTTTTCGCTAGATTTCTATATTTGATTATTATAACTGCTGATATGGTAATATTTTTTGGTTAATTAGTAACTGTATTACGTTAAACGAAGTAATTATTTACAGGTTAAGTTAATAAAGAGGGTACAAGATTTAAAAGGGAATTGCTTAATTAATTTAAAAGAAAATAAGCGGTTAACGATAGTAAGCGAGTAACAACGTATCCCAAGGCAGTTTTTTACAACCGAATAAAGTAACTTACCCGATAAAGACTTCGTTTTTATGCGGGATAAAAAGTATACGAATAGCAACTTATTTCCTTTTCTTTTCGATTAGAAAAACCTTTAAAATGAAAAGTTTTATAATAAAAGGAAAAAATAAAAGCCCGTAATATGTATAATAGTAAGAAAAAAATTTACTTTTAAAACTTTTTTAAAGAAGGCGAAACGAAACCGAAAAGGTAATTTAGTAAAAAACCTGATTTTCCGAAAAAGGAGAAAAGCGAAAAAAAAAAGTTACGTAAAAAAAAAAAAATTGTAATACGTAGAAACCCCGGTAAGGATAAGTTATTTTTAAATTCGTTTAGAAATTCCCGAAGATAAAGAAACCGTCGTAATAATTTTTTTAGTATCCTTAATAACTTTTTAAGCTTTAACTATAACGGCTAAGCTAGTTAACCAACTATTAAACTAAGTCGTACGGTTTATATTGGTAATCGTATTGCAGGATTTAAATAATAAAAACAACTTAATTACGTCTGGTAATACTAAAGGTGCCTTAAGTAACCAAGTTATATAGTAAACTATTGCTATTTAAACTATGGAAATAAATATTTTATATACTGTTTTCTTTATTACTGGTATAATATAGCCTTAAAAGCTTTATAATAAATCCTATCGAACCGTTACGTAATTTCCCCATTTAATTTTTAAATCCTTATTACAACCGTCTCCGATAACCGTAATTAACCAAGTCGTAACACGATTTTTCCTTTCCCTAATTTTTATTTTCGAAATTTTTTTTTCTTTTTAATAAATTATTATTATTATATCGGGACGTATTAAAAAAAAATAAGCTAATCGTAAAACTTAAAAACGTAATTTTTTGCTTAAATTAATAACTTCCCGTTCCGTAAACATACCCGTATATTTTTATTACGCCCGCCGAAATCTTTTTTTTTACCGCGCCTCGACGTCAAACTTTTCTCGGTATAAAAAATGCATATCGCGGAATTAAGGTTTTTACAGCGTAAATAAACTTTCCACTTTTTAACTTAAATAATTTATTTCCAATTATTTCCGAACCGAAAAAAAATTTAAAAAAACTAAGAAAAAAATAAAACAGGTATAAGCAAAAAGTCGCCGGTTACGCAAATAAAAGAAATTATAAGTTAATCGTATAACGCAAATATTATTTCGGGGGCTTTAATTATTAAAAAAACTAAATAAATTAAAATATTACAAAAAATAAAAATAATCGTTACAAAAACGTACGACGGCAACCGTTACGTAACCTATTATTTCCCCAAAATAATCTAAAATTACTACTATTAATTAACCGGATTTTAACGATTTTAATTAAAAAACGGTCGTTTCCGGTATTATTAATAAAAGTTCTTTAATAGACGCTAAATGTTCATAAAATTTTTAACCGGTTCCCAGGTATTTTCGGAATTTAAATAATTTTTTTATTTAATTAAATACTAAATAAATCCTTTTTCTTTTCGCATATTAAATATCCTTTTAATTTTGTATATTTTCCCTTCTTCTTCTACTTCTACGTCATCATATACCGTATATGCCATAATAATATCTACTGCTAATTCGAATAAAAAAAATAAAAAATTAAATAAAATTTAACCCTGAATAAAAATTACAGTTAATAATTATTTTCTAAAATTCTTTTAATAACCTTATAAGGGCCTATATATTTAAAATCGAATTTTTAATTTAATCGTTTTATCTTAATATTTTTAATAACTAAAAAACTATTTCCCTTTCCGAAAAAATTAATCCTTTTACCCTTTTTTAATTATAATATTTATTTATTTATTCGCGTATAAATTAAAATTTTATTTTCATTTTTTAATATAATTATTTAAATTATTTTAAAATAAAAATCACTTTAACATTAATTAATCCTCCTTTTTATATCTCCTTATAAACTTCTAAAATAAAACTAAAATTAATAATTACTGGAATTATTTTAATATTATCGTAAAAACTGGTATTATAAACTAATTATACAATAAGTAATTTTTCAACCCAATTATTCTATTCATAATTAACGTAACATCGTAAATATATTTCTAACATCTAATTAATTTTTTCCGTTTATCAATTTATTTAAAATCTAAAAATACTTAATAATTTATAATTTAAACCGAATTATATTTTCAAACTTTACCAAAATTTCGAAATAAAAATTATACCTCTATCTAAAATAAATTTTGTTAATAATCCGTATATACTACATATATATCAAAAAAAATATATACCATTTATTCAACGTCTATATCTTCGTTATAAAGTAAAAAATAAAAAAACTTTATAAATCGATTAACGATTACAAAAATGCTATCGTAATATATATTCGTAATTAAATTTTTTAATAATAAAAACTATAAAATAAAATTAAATATAATTAAATCCCATAATTACTTAATAACTGATAATAGTTATAATTTTCCGTAAAGTTTATATCGTTTAGCCTTTATCTTAACGTAAATATTGCATTATTATATAATTTTTTATACGGTTAATTTTATTTTAAGAAATTAATATATTCGTTTTAAACGTTTTAAGGTCTTATAAGTCCCTAAATATCCATATAATTAATATTTATATATTTCTCGTATTAAATTTTCTTGGTATTTTTTTAATACGTAAATTTTATTTATTTTCTAATTTTTAAATAAGTTACCATAATATTATTATATTTCCTTATATATATTTAATATAAACGTCCTAATAATATTAATATATCGTTATTATAAGTATCCTTTTAATATCTAATCGAATATAATCTATTATATTTTTACCTTAAGTTCCTTTAAATTTAATTATTTATTAAAAACGTTTACTTTGCTATTCTCTAATCCCTTACAATAAATAATAATATAATCGAATTTTAAAAAATATTCCGCGTAACGTAATTATCATCCGATTAAATCTTTAATAATTACGAAAGAAAAAATATTCTTATAATTTATATACACCTTTACCTAATGCTAATTTCCCTTAAAATAATACCTAAATTCCTTAAAAACTTTAATAATAACTAGAAATTCCTTATCGAAATAGTGTAATTAAACTTAATGCCGTATAATTTATATAAGTAAAAAACAACAGAATATAACCTCCTTTTATTATCTCGTTAACAAACTACTGTTTTTAAAGTAAAATTTAAAACATCAATCTCGAATTCCACTAATTTATTTAAATTATATATTATTAAGACGGGTTTGCTAATAAAGACGTCTTTAAACTATTAAAAATCCTTTTCTACAGCTAAAACCTACATAAACCGTCGATTTTTCTTAGTAAATTCCGTTAATAACATTACTATCTTATCAAAATATCGTATAAATCGTCGGTAATAATTAGCGAATCCGAAAAACGTTTATATTTCCGTAATATTAATAAATATTTTCCAATTATTAATTACAAATTTTTTTTTAAAATCCATCCTAATATATCTTAAAATAATAATATATCCTAAATATTCAACCTTTTATATATAAAAAATACTTTTTTCTACGTTAACCAAAAAATTTGCGTCCTATAAAATTTATAAAACTTTATAAACGTATCCTATATATTCCTTTTCCGTCCTCGAATAAATAAAAATATTATAAAGGTAACATATAATAAAAATATTAAAATATTTTCGGAATATATAATTAATTATCCGTTAAAAAGTTACTAATACATTTATAAATCCAAAAAACATAACAAAATACTTAAATAATCCATACTTCGTTTTAAAAATTATTTTCTATTCATTTCCTAATTTAATTCGAATTTAATTATACCCTTTTGGCAAATTTAAAATTATAAACCATTTAACATCTCGTAATCGATTTTTAATTTCGATAATTAAAAATAACGGCATTCTATCTTTAACGGTAATATCGTTAAATTATCAATAATTAATAACAAATCGTAATTTTCCGTTTTTTCGTAAAACGAAAAATATTAAATATCCTACTAACGATTTAAAACGTCGTATATATCCTTTCCGTAATTTATTTTCTAGGTGATCGCAAAAAACGTATAGCTCTATTTTATTTAAATTATAAATAAAGTAAAAAATAATTATTTTGCCGTTTTTAAAAATTATTTCGTAAATTTATTCGTTATATTATAATAACTTCCTATCGAACTTTTTTCGAAAAAGCTTTTTATATTTATAATATTATAATAATATTTTCGCTATTTATTTTAATAATTCCCTAAATTATATTCGTAAATCGTTCTTTATTTATCGAAATCGTACTTTAAAATTTGCAATAACGCGCTATATTTTCTTATTATACTTTTTATTTTAAATATATATATATTTTTTTTAAGTAATAAGGTTTTTGTCGTATCCTTATACTTATTTTCGTTATCTTTATCGATCGAAAATTCAGATTTCATATTATCTATATCTTATTTTACATTAAAAAATAAACGGAAATTTACTTAATTAATTTTCTAATTAATTAAAAAATTATATTAACGTAACTATAATAATCCAAGGATTATATCGTATCTTATTAATAAAATCATATCGAAATCAATAATCTATTTTTTTTTCTTTAATAAAAATTTTAAAATAATTAATTTCGCATTTAACCTATCCGTCGTCGTAAATAAAACTTTAACTTTCGGTATTTACGGCCTTATAAAAATAACTTTTCTTTTTTTATAATAACTTTAATTAATTTATTATTTCCGGATTAATATAATTCGCAATTATCGCTCCATAATTTACCATTACGGTATACTAATTTTTTTTAATTCGTATTCATATCGTAATAACGTTATCGCCCGTAACTTTAATTATTACGTTTAAAACCTTTTTAAAATACTATAATTTCGTACCTTTTCTTACGTTTTCCTATAGCTTTATTTCAAAAAACATCCCGATTTTAAAATTTACAATAAATCTTCAATTTTTACCGTACGTTCCATATTTTATTATTAAACCTTTTTAATTTATCGTTTTAAACGAATTATTTATTCTTGGAATTATTCGATTTATTATCATATTTTTTATTATTTATAAACTTATTTTATAAATTTTTTTATATAACCGGCAAAAATTTCGATAATTTTTTCGTCCGGTAACGTTAATTATAAACTATCGCTTTCTCCCTATTAAACCTTATTTTCTGAATCCCATTAATTTTATTTAACGAAATTCTTAATTTTTTCTTTAATTATTTATCGGTTTTTCGGGTTTATAATAAAAACTAATTAAATACTTAAATCGGTAATAACTTTCTAACAGTATTTTTCTACTATCTTTTAAACTAATTTTTTTTATCTAATAATTATACTATCCGAAATAACAAAAAAATTCTCCTTATAAATATAATTCCCTAAATAACCAGCTTCATAAAATTAGCTTTTAATTAATTTCATTTTAATCCACGAATAATCGTAAATATCGATATTATTATTAATTATTTTTATTAATTCCTCTTTATTTTTTAAAATTAAACCCTTCTTAATATATTCGGAATATATATTAATAAATTATTTCCTTTTATTCGCAATAATACTAACATCTAAGTTTGTTATAATAAATAACGTAAATCTTCGTATATTTTTCTACTTTTCCTAAACAAACGTCCTCGGTCCACCCGCAATATTCTTATAACCACTCTTATAAAACTTATTAAATTTATTCTTATCGTAAACTCTCTTATCAAAACTAAGCAAATAATTTTTCCTCAATAAAATTCCTCCAATAAAAATAATCCTTATACCATTATATTACCGTATACCGCAGCCGGATCATATTAATTATTTTCTTATCGTCTTTCTCATCTAATTATTATCCCTAAAACACCGGAATCCAATTATTTTGTCGAAATTTCTTAAAAACCTTACATTTAAAAACCTTATACCCTATCTTACCGCAATTATAACACTTAATCTATAATTAATCGCGCCGCTAAACTATTCCAATTTCCATAAAACCTAATTAAGTCCCATAAAAAGTAAAAAACGCAGCTTGCCCATTTCCCTTACTTAATTTATTAAATTTAAATCGTAAAACGTACTGGCCTTTTTCTTCTTATCGTCTCTCGAATTACCGATTATCGATCTTCACCGCTTCGATAATATACCTACTCAAAATAATCGGCCATTCGAATTTAATAATTTTATCTTTAACATCATCCTTTAAACCTTTATAAAACATATCGATCAAAATATCGTCCTCGTTATTTACCTATCCTACTTTAACCATTAAATTCCGGAACTCCATTACGTATTTAAACGCTAATCCCTTTTACTGTAACTATAAAATTTTTTATGCAACAATACGTTCCTTATCGGAATTATTAAAATTATCCCTTAACTTTTTTTCAAAGTTAATATAATTGGCGAAAAGTTCCCTTGTAAATTTCTTTTAATCGTCCTCTATATATTCCAGATAATCCTTTATAATTAATTTAAACCAATCGAACGCGTTTTTAATAAAAACTACTAAAACGGCAAAAATTTAATTTTCCGGGTTATTAAAAGTTAAAAACCGAAAATATACTTACGTTTAGGTAAGGAAAATTTAAATACTACCTTTTCTATTATAGGGCTAAAATTTCTTAACCTTGATTTTCGAAATACTAAAATTTTTCTTAATTTACTTTCTAAGTTATTAAACCTCGGTTTCTAATTCCTTAGATTTATCCTAAAACTGCTAAATAATAGTCGGTCTCGTAATTTAAAAGGTTTCTTTAATATTAAAGGCCATTTCGACGATTAGGGGTATAACTTAAAATCTAACAATACTACTAAACAAAAACTTACTACGTATAACGGCTAAATTAATTAATTAACTATTAAACCAAATCGTACGGTTTATATTAATAATCGTATTACGGAATTTAAAAAATAAAAACAACTTAATTACGTCTAATAATATTAAAAATACCTTAGATAACTAAGTTATATAATAAACTGCTACTATTTAAACTATAAAAATAAATGTTTCATATACTATTTTCCTTATTGCTAGTATAATATGGCCCTAAAGGCTTTACAATAGATCCCATCAAGCCTAGCTCTAAGAGCTTTACAATAGATCCCATCGAGCCTGGCTCTAAGGGCTCTACAATAGATCCCATCGAGCCGTCACGTAACTTCCCCACCTAATCCTTAGATCCCTATTACGACCGTCTCCGGTGGCCGTGGCCAACCAGGCCGTAACATTAACAGCTTAAATAATTTTAACGAATTAGGTGTTTGCTTACAAAAAAAGAAGGATTTTAAAAAGTTTAATAATAATGTAATGTTATATTAGAAACGCTTTAATTTTTTATTGGATAAAAAGAATTATTTAGCAACTTAAACTAATTAAAAACTTTAAAATAACGTTTTAATTTTTACCCTTAAAGAGATTAGCTATAAGGACGAAATAAAGCTGAAATAGCTTAATTAGTTACGTTTTGCGAAAATTATTATTAAAACTTGCAAAAAGGTGTTTTTAAAGTTAATTATAAGTATTAAAAAAGAACGAAGATATTAAGAACCTTTAAAAAGACTTATATAGTTATAAGTAAAGTTAGGTAAAGGTTTTTTTAGAAAAAGTTTAGTAAGATTATATATAATAAAGAAGATTCCGTATAGTTTATTATAAAGTTTTAAAAGCTGTTACGAAAGGTTAAGAGCTATGGTATAAAGTTTGAATTAAAGGAATAGATTATTATATTTTTTACCGCTATAAAGGATTACGTTAGTAATTAGTATAAAATAATTTAATTAGTACTAAGGTAGATTAGTTATTTTTTTTAATAGTTAATTAACGATTTTAATAACGAATTTTATAACCGTATTAATAAAAAAAGAACGGGAAGTCTTATAACGCTTAAAGAGGTAAGGGAAAATGTAATAATAATAACAATAATTCCCGAGATAACAAGCCCGTATAAAATAAGAACGGAAAGCTATTTTATTTTAATTATGGCAAATACGGGTATTTAACGAAAAATTGCCCCGAGCTGCAAAAAAAGAGAAACGGTAAAGGAAAAAGAAAAAGCGTAATTAAGGTTAGGGTAATAATGGATAAAATAACTAAAGTAATAGTTTTTATAACGTTTATAGTAGCAATAGAAACGAAAAGTAATTTATTTTTAACGGCTTAAAAGATTTGTACCGATTAGACGGAAAGATTTTTAACGTTTGCGTTAAAGAATAACAGTTTAAGGACTTTATATAATGGTACGATAAGATGATTTAAAAGGAAGCTTAAGGAGCTTTAGCAGCTAAGTG
This sequence comes from Monosporascus sp. CRB-8-3, assembly GCA_004155055.1. Lineage (NCBI taxonomy): Eukaryota > Fungi > Ascomycota > Sordariomycetes > Xylariales > Monosporascus > Monosporascus sp. CRB-8-3. The sequence goes on along the minus strand of QJNZ01000100.1, from coordinate 93,977 downwards.
CCTTAAAGCCCGGGGAGTTTTAGTAGCTGAATATTTTAAAGCCTAAAGAGCTTTAATAATTAAGCACTTTAAAGCTTAGGCAATTAATTACTTTAAGTTATAAGTGGGTAAACGTTTTAAAGGAATTATTGTAAGAAACGTTATGTTTTTATATATTTATTTTTCTTATAAAAACGATTTAAATAAGTTGTTTTATAATTTAAAAGCGAACGTTAATATTACAAACAATATTAGCGATTTTAAAAAAATATTACAATAAATATTAAATTTAAGGGAATCTAAATTATAAAGGGTAAAGGATCCGTAATTATTATTTTTGTTAATATTTTTAAATGGCCTTTAAAAGGGCTTAATAAAGAAAGAAACGAAATTACAGTTAGATATACGTTATATATTAATAATTTCCTTTTAAAGGTGTTTTCCGGGGAGATATTTTATAAAAAAAGAGGATACTTAAATCGTAACGCCTTAATAAACCTTGAGAGGATTTAATTGTTAACAATTAACGTTGTTCGGAAAGGATTTTTTCTGTAACTTTACGGAGAGCCGAAGCTTATTATTAGGGTTCCGGACCTAGCAAATGATAAAATTATCAATAAGGATATATACTGGAGGAGGTATCTAGTAAAAAAAACGGCGATAACCTAGTAAATAACTTAAAACGCGTACTTTCGAACGTTTTTAAAGACGGGAGAGTTTTAATAACGGACGAAGTTATAAAGAAAATTATTTTTTAGTATCGCTGCCTTTGTTATCTCAATATCGAACGATTAATATAAACTATTAAAAGGTATATAAGGATAAATCTAAACCTTAACGATATAAAAAATATTTTTTATACGGTATACGACAAAAGGAAAATATGGAAAATATTATTTACAAACCTTTAAAAACGAAGGAAATATATAGGAAAGATTATTTAATACGACATAAGGTTAGTTAAGCTTATTAATATCGAAAATAAAAGTTATTTCGGTTTTATTATAAATAATTTACTACGTTATAAAAAGTACTATTTATTTAAAAATAAAAACGAGATTTAATGAAACCTATATACGTATATTACGCAAATTACAAAACGTTTAAAACCGTTATTACTGGACGAAAAAGGTAAATATAAAAAAATACAGATTTTGCGCCTTAACGGCAATAAAAAATTCGGTATAATAATAATTAAAAACTTTTACGTTATAGAAAATATCGAACTGGTAATTTTTAACGTATATAATTAATATTAAAACGGAGTTATAAAACGAGAAATACAGTTTTTATAAAATAAAGCGCGTATAATTTTTGCGTAAATAAAAATCCTTATATATTTCTAAGATTTCGTAATAAAGGTAATAACGTATATTGTTAATAAGATAAGCCAGTTTACGGTAAAAAATATGATATTAATCGAATATTTTAAAGACGTATTTAAGCCGAATAAATTATATAGACTTAATAACGGTTATTTCCGAATCATTGGTAATAGGTATATAATTTTAATTAATTAAAATTATCGGATTAAATTAGAAAAGTTAGCAGCCCGTAAAGTAAAGGGAATATTCCTAAGTTATTAAGGGATATATAATTACAAAGTATAATTGTTAAAAAGCGGTAAGTTGTTTATAATATTATATGTTACTATGTATAAAAACTTGGAAAAATTAAGTAAATTTTTTAGCTTTAAAAATATTATCCGATTATTTTTATAGCCCGTATAAAAACGTCTGAGATACCGTTAAAAGCAGGACGTAAAAATAAAAAATAAGGACGATAACGTCGTTTTAAAAGACAATATAAATTAAGAAATTAAATAGGTAAAACGTAAAAGGAGACGCCCGAAAAAGATTATTCCTAAATTATATATTTTAAAAACCTTAAATAAAGTTTTAAAGTTTTTTTAAAAGCTAAAATTAACTTTAACCGAAAAAGGCAAGAGCGAAAATAATTTATATACCTTTTATTTTAATCTATTAACGTCAAATAACGATAAAAACCGTTTTGGTAACTTTAAAAACGCCGATCAAGTTATCCGGAACGCTTACAAATACATACAGGTAATTAATATATTAGATATTAATATTTTTAAGTTATTTACTGCCGTAAATAACGGCCTATCCCTAAAGGAAGTTATGAAAAGCCCAGAACGAAAAATATAGTTTCAGGTTATTTTTATAAAGATTAAAAAGAACCTTTTACGCGGAATTTTTATATTTACGTTTTGTAGCGAGGTAATTTAAAGGTATCTTATTAATATTAAATAAATATTAAGAAAAAAGTATACGTTTATAGGAAAACTAAATAAGTATAATGTACGTATTTACGTAAAAGGATTTATATAACGAAAAGGAATTTATTATAATAAAACCGTAGTAAGTAATATAAAGGTAATATATTAGAAAATCTTAATAACGTTAACCCTTTTTTTAAGGTAGTATATATTCTAAATAAATTTTATTACTGTATACCTAAACGGCAAGTTAAAGGAAAATATTTACATAAAATAGTTTCCGATATTAAAGGAATATTTTAACATATATTTAAAAGATAAAAAGATATATAAGGTCTTCCTTAAAAGGGTTATTAAGTTAATAAACTTATTATACGGTTTAAAGTAAGCCGGAGCTATTTAGTAGGAAAAAGTAAAAAAGATATTTACGAAATAAGGTTTTCGTCCGTTAACTTTAAATAACGCGATATATTATAATTCTAAAATAGAAAACGTTATTACTTTATACGTAAATAATTTCCTCTTTTTCGGCCTTAACAAATAACGTTTTAAAAATATTACTAAAAGAATTGCTAAGGACGTTCCATTTAAAAACTTATATAATAAGAATTAATATTTAAACGTACGAATTATCTGTTTTTTATTAACGGGAGATATTAAGTTAAATTAATAACAATATATTAAAAAGTTATTAAAATTAGTTAACTTAAACAAGATAAAAAAAAGCTTATATTGTTCGTTAAGGATTTCTTAAAGTACGCTATAAAATATACCGGCGTAATTAGTAAAAAAAAAAAACGTATAAATATACGAGCCTGGTAAGAAAATTTAATTTTTTAAATTATATCAGTAAACCGGATATAACGTTTATAACGTTAACTTAAGTAAAGTTTATAAGTAACCCGTTACTTAAATACCAGGAATATATTAAAAGATTACCGAGATATCTAAACGGTATATTAAATATATTTTTTCGGTACCGAAAGTTCCGAGAAAATTACCTATACCATAAGTATAATAACTTAAAGTTATTAGGAATAATGGATATAAATTTTGCGAATAATTATACGTTAGCAAAGTTTATAATAGGCTGTAAATTCTTTATAGTAAAAATATTTATTTTATGGATTTCGAAATTATAAGGTGTTATTATTAAATATATTACGGAAGTAAAATACGTAGGAATACAAATAACAGTTATAAAGGTAACTGGGATTAGAAACTTTTTAATAAAACTAAGGCTTATACCTAAAGGTTTTATTCCTATTTTAAAAAATAACATAAATACGTTTAAATAAGTAAAAAATATGCAGATAATACGAAAAAAACGTTATATTCGAATTAAATACTATTACGTACGTTAGGAAGTCCGAAAAAGAAATATTAGCTTTTAATACGTAAAAAATAAAGATCATTTTGCTAACGGACTTATAAAGCTATTTAATAAGGTATATGTCGAACGGTTTATTACTAATTTAAAACTTAAGAAAATACGAAAAAAATTAAAAAATATTTAAAATTTAATTAAAGTAATTAACAAAAAAATAATCCCGTTAAATTCCCTTTATACGGAAGGAAAAACGTTCCCCTACAAAAATTTTATTTTCGTTATTAAAAACAATAACCGCAATATTTTTCTTACGACTACTTAAAGATATCCCCTTACCTATTAGTTTTAAGGCTTTAACCTCTTATAAAATCATTTGTTTATATATAGCTATAACCCTTTACGTTAAGTTTTACCTAAGGACGTTAATATCTTATATATAGCTTATAATTAATTAATATCCCTTAATTAACCGGAAAAAAACTTTTATTTAATAGCTTTTTACAAGGAAAAATCCAAAAAGCAGTAATCTTAATGATTTACTAATATTACCGTTAAAAAATAAAACCGATTTTTAATATTATAAAACCTTTAACGTAACGGGCTAATATATACAAAACGTTTTCCTATATTAACGCCCAGCCTAGTTCGAAATATTTCGGGAAAAATAGGCCCCGTATTCCGGGACGGCTACGACAAAACGGTAAATGAAAAAGCCGGTCTTTTAATATAACGGTTAAGTATACAGCTTTATTTCAAATAAGAATAATAAAAATAAAGGTTTAAATCCTATATAAACTAAAGTTTTTAATAGATTTTCCTAAAGTTTTAAATCTGATTTTGGAAATTACGTAAATAAGGTTACCTAACGCAAAAAGGGGTATCGATAATTAGTACTTTTAAGTGCTTACGGTTAATATATCTAGGCTGCAGATACTGCCTAGGACAGCCTTTGTCCCGGAATTATCCTTTATATAACCAAACGTATATATAAGGGCGATTACCCCAGACATTTTCAGTCTTTCTTAGAATAACCATGCGCTTTTCGCCAGATTCCTGCATTTAATCACTGTGATTACTAACATCTATTATAATATTTTAATTTATATTAAAATAAAAATTAGATTTCGAAATGTTTAAATTTTTTGCCGTTTATATTTAATTTCTTTTACTAATTTCTGTATACGGTCGATAATTTCCGTTATAAAATCGTTAAGATTTTAATTATTTTTATATTTATAATGTAAATTAAATTTAAAATTTAAAAATAAAATCCCAGTTAAATTAATAAAAATATCGATATTTTTTATACATTTTAAAATTTATAATTAGGAAATATAGATATTTTATAATAAGATTTACCCGGTATCTTTGAATTATTTTAATTATTAAAAATTCGTAAAGCCATAAGATTAATTAAAATTAAAAATCAGTAATTTAAAGTTTTTAATCGTTTTTTATAATAAATACTGAATATTTTTAATCCTAAAACTAATAAAGGGGTGCAAAATAATTATTTTATACGAATAGAAGATTTATTACGAAAAGTTTAATATTTTTTAAATTTTTATCTGTACGGTATTTTATATAAAGCTTATAAAATCGTAGAGTTAAAATGTATAAGATTTATTAAGGTCGAAATTTATCGGTATTACGTAATAATTAACTTCGAAATAAGGCTTTTTATAAGAAAATCGTATAATTTATTATACCGGGGAAAATGATTTATAATTACCGTAATTACAAATATTAAGTAAAGTAGTTATCGTATTAATTATTAATATGATTATTTCGTATATTTTAATTAATTTAAATAATATAGGTTCAACTTAATATCCTTAAATTAAAATTAAAGGTATAGAATTATTAATATATAAAATATTTATACCGTAACTTGTTACGACAAAATATATTATACTAATAAATGATAATAATTTAATATTTTTAAAATATATATTCCCCGTTCATTTTGATAGGTGTAAAAAATGTACTAATTTAACAATTTATTACTTAAATATATATTAAACTATTATATACATAAACGGCTTAAATAAGGTAACGGACTTGTTTAGAATTTTATAGTAACGAATTTCAATTAATTAATTTTCTGTTATTAAACGTTTTGATAACTTTTTTATAAATACTTATATTATATCTGGGCTTACTATAAATATAATATTTTTCCTTTTTTATATCGATTATGTTTAATTTTTAATAATTATCATTATTTAATTCTTTAATTATAAAACCTTAAATTTTTTCATATAACTCATATTTCTTTTTTTTGTTAAAAGCGTATATATCTTATTTTTCGACATGTATTAAAATTATAATTTATTTCGTAAAAGTAACCGTTTTCTTTGCGAAAAAAAATAATTTCATATAAAAATATTAAGTTATTTTTTATCAAAAATTTAACTGATTTAAATATATTTATTAGCGAGTTACCTTGATAATATTTAATTTTTCTTTATATATACCTTTTTTCTCGAATTATTTTAATAATATTTTAACAAGTTTTCATAAATAAAAATAACAATAAACTTAATAAAGAAAAATATAAAACAGTTAATATAAATATATCTAAATCTTTTAATTCGAAAAAACCGCGATAAAAATTAAATATAATAAATTTTATTTTTATAAATCCGAATTTAATATTATCGGTTTGAATAATGATGTTAAACGCGTTATAACAACGGGTAATAAATCTTTTTAATGATATAAATATTATAACGTTATATATTATTTCTATGTATAATAAATAAATATATAAAATATTAAAATAATATTAATTTTATACGAATCTTTTAATTAGTTAAAAATAAGTTACCGGTAAATTAACAAAATAAAAAAGATTGTTTTAATAGAATTATTAAATGCAAGGTTGTTAGGTTCAAGCCGTATTATCCAGGCTAAGCCAAAGATACGAAGTAATTACACTAATAATTAATACGATAAATACTTTACCTAATATTTTCGAATACGGCAATTATTAATAGTTTTTACGCTAATAATAAATTATACGTTTCGGTTACGAAAAGTTTTATCCCGAAACCGACTGTTACGTAATGCCGATAAATTTCGACCTTAATAAACTTTATGCCCTTTAGCTGGTTCGGCAGGGGGAATCTTTTAAAATGCAATAATTTAAAAGATATTAAACTTTTTATGGTAAATTTTAAGTCCGTATAAAATGGCTGCTTTACAACCTTTTGCCAATTTTACGACAGCCACCTTTAACCTTAATTAATTTTACGACTTTTCGAATCCCTATTAATCAAAACAGCTAAAATATACCGGGCAATTCTTATTATAAGATACCGGTATTCCGTAATTATAAAGTCTTTACGGAAAACGTTTTTTTTAAAGTTCTTAAGCTTAATAAAGCTTTAGGATAAACCAAAAATATCGATATTTCCGTTAATTTAACCGATTTTTTCTAAAAAAATCGGATTTTGCTTTTAATTTTTAAATACGATTTAATTTATATAAATAAAAATAATTAAAAGTTAGACGACCTTATAATAGAAAATATCGACCGTATAAAGGAACTGGTAGGAAAGCTGGATATAAGCAATAAAGGATATAAAAATTTCGAAATTTAACTTTTAATTCGATACGAGCTGGAAAATTACGAACGATAGTTTGTCCGGCTGCTCCGGATTGCGAAAACCGTCCAGAATTCGGTTAAGAATGGTCGTCGATAGGGGCTTATATAACAGGGCAGTCTGAAGTTACCTTGGAGTAAGACGCCTGTAAGAAGGTTAGGGCTTGGTAAAGCTTAGTAATCGATACCACAATCTATCCATTTGTTCAATTTTGTTCCACGGTTACGTCTCCTCTAGGGAGAATAGAATTATTAAATAAAAATAAAACTTAATTTTAAAAACTAATACTTTATATTATTATAAGTTACTCCCGGTTTATTTTATTTAGTTTATTTAGCTTTTTACTCTTTTTAACATTAATAAGAATTATATTTATTATGGTTAAAAACTTTATTAAAATTATAAATACTTTGCTTCGTAATATTGTATTTCGCATTTAAACGTAAATAAATTTAAATTATTTATAAAATATTTTCAAACGTTCGTATAAAACTTTATAATAATTTAATTATTAATTTAAACGTAATTTAATTTCTTTTTATTATATAATAAAATTAATTCCATAATTAATTCCGGTATATATTATAAACTACTAAGTAAATAATAAATTCGATATATTTTTAGTATTTAAAAGCCGGAAAAATATATTTCCGTATGTAAATTAAAAATTTATTCGATAATAAATTTTTTTTGCGATCGGTATTAATTTTCGCAACCTAATAATAATAATATCGGGTTTTTAAGGTAATTTCGATATTCTTATATATAAAATTAAGTTTTATATAATTAAATTTTTTTCTTTAAAAGAGACGTAACCGTAAAACAAAATTAAACAAATAAATAGATTGTATTATTAGTTATTAAGTTTTCTAAACTTTAACTTTTTTGTAAACTGCTTAATTATACCCTTATCGACGACCATCAACGGAATTCTGGACGGTTTTCGTAATCCGGAACAACCGGATAAATTATTATTTGTAATTTTTTTTATATTGATTTAAAAATTAAATTTCGATATTTTTAAACCCGTTATCGTTATCCTCCAGTTTTATTAATAATTTTTAAATAAGCCGGATATTTTTTAATATAAATTTACGTAAAAATCGATTATTTTTACCGTTTTAAATTAAATCGTATCCGAAAATAAAAAATAAAATCCGATTTTTTTCAGAAAAATTATTAATATTAATAAAAATATCGATATATTTTATTTGGCCGATTATTTTATTTAAGTCGGGTAACTTAATCGAGACCGTTTCCGTCAAGATTCCGGACGTACGGAATACTGGGACTTTATATTCGGATTTAGCCGGTATGTTTTAGTTATTTTAATTAATAAGTATTTAAAAAGGTGCCTTAAAATTAATCGAAGTTAAAAAAATAGCTGGTCTGGAATTCCTAGCTTTTTTTCCTAGCTAATATTTAACATTTTTAGTCGTAAGACTAGCGAAAGGTCGTAAAGTTATCTTATACGGACTTAAGGTTTACCGCAAAAAGTTTAACATCTCCTAAGTTATTATCTGAGATTCCCCTTACCAAACCAGCCAGAAAGCATAAAATTTATTAAGGTCGAACCTTATCGGCATTACGTAATCGGTTTTAACATAAGGCTTTTTGCAACCGAAATATAATTTATCGTTACCGTAAAAATTATTAATAATTACCGTATTCGAACATATTAGGTAAAGTATGTATTATATTAATTATTAGTATAATTACTTCGTGTCTTTAGCTTAGCCTGGATAATACGGCTTAAACCTAACGACCTTGTATATAATTAAATTTTTAGTTGTATTTTTTTTAAACTGTTTTATAAAGTTAATATATAAAAATATATAAATTAAATTAAATATTTAAAACGTTAAAACAACTTAATCCGGTCGGTTATTTAGGCCTTTCTCCTTTATAATACCTTATAACATTGTTATCGTAAATAAAATTTTTATAAAATCTTATTTTGTTAAAAATTATTATATAAATAAATAATAATAATATAAATTTTAAAAATATCCTATTTTATTAATATTATAAATAATATTATATCACTTGTTTAACTTTATTAAAGATTATTTATATTAATATTCTTTTTTAAATAACAATTAAATAAATTATCGTTTATTTTTATATTAAATTAACATTAATATTTCAAAATTCATATTTTTTACAAATTCCTTTATATATTTAATAATATTCAGTATGAAGTTATTTAAATTTTAATTGTTTTTATTTTTATAAATTAAATTATATTCGAAACTTTAAAGTCTAATTCGATTTTTTCGAATAAACCAATAAAATTAACAGCAATATGAATAATTTTTATTTGTTTTAAAATTTTATAATTTATCTATAATTACGGAATACCGGTATTTTATAATGAGGATTATCGGAGAGATTTGAATTATTTTAATTTTTAAAGATTTGAAAAAATATGGTAAGATAAATTAAAATTAACCCGAAAATCTTAATATTTATTAAATTTTAATTTATTTTTAAATTTATTGTTAATTAACTTTTAAAATAAATTATTTCGAAACAGAAATATATAATTTATTATAACCGTAAAAACTATTAATAATTATTATTTTTAAAGATATTTAAGAACTTACTTCTTGTATTAATTATTAATAATAGTAATTTATTGTTTATAATATATATTATTATACTTTAGCTATAATAATTATATATCGCCACATTTTATACATCTTTATTTTCACCTTTTAATATCTATATCTTATTAAAAATCATTTTATAATTATTTTTCGTTTTTTATATATTTATATAAAAATAGAAATTTTTCGTAATAAGCTTTCATTAATTCTATTTAATAAATAATAAATATTATAGTTAGATATAGTATATATATATATATTTATCGTACAATTTATCATCACCGTGAAAACCATTAATAGTTGCCGTGTTCGAAGATACCGGGTAAAATATTTATCGTATTAATTATTGATGTAATTACTTCGTATCTTTAGCTAAGCCTGGATAATACGGCTTGAACCCAACGACCTTGCAAATATATATGTATAAATTTAATAATTATATTATATTTAAATAAACTTTTCAAAAATTAATAATAAATTATATATTATATATAAATAATATAATTTTTTAAACGGTTTTAATACGTAGTAAGATATCGTTTAAATATTAAAACTATATAATGTATCTTAAAAAATATAAATATCCGTTATTAAATTCATTTAAAAAGTTCTTATTATTTAACACGTTTTAATATAAAAATTATAATTAATTAATTTAATTATTTTATATATTATATACAAATAACACTGTTATAGGATTTTGTTTTTCAGCCTAGATAATACGGCTTGAACCTAACGACCTTACATAGTATTTTGTTTTAAATTTTATATATTTTAAAATTAAATTAATATATACGTTATTATTTATTATAATACTTATAATTCAATTTATATTCTATTAAAATAATTTTATAAATAATAATTCTTTTCCTTAAAGAAGAAATAACCGTATAATTAAATTAACTAAATTAATAGATTATATTATTTCGGTTATTATGCTTTACTAAACCCTAACCTTTTCGTAAGTATCTTATTCCAAGGTAATTTTAAACTGCCCAGATATACTCATATTAACGACCATTCTTAACGGAATTCTAGACGGTTCTTATAATTCGAAGCAACCGGATATATTAGCGTTTCTAATCCTTTAATTTATATCCAGTTAAAAGTTAAATTTCGAAATTCTTACACCTTTTGCCGCTTATTTTTAGTATTCCTAGCAGTTTTTCTATACAGTTAATATTATTTATTATAATGTCGTTTAATTTTTAATTATTTTTATTTTCATAAATTAAATCGTATCCGAAAATTAAAAGTAAAATCCGTTTTTTTGGATAAAATCGATTAAATCGACGGAGGTATCGATATTTTTAGTTCGTCTTAAAACTTTATAAAATTTAAGAACTTTTAATAAAATATTCTCCGTAAAAACTTTACGGTTACAGAATACGAGTATTTTATAATAGAAATTACCCAGTAAATTTTAGTTATTTAATTAATAGGGATTTAAAAAGGTAATCTGGTACTAAATACTTTTTACCTAGTTATCGTATTAATACCCGTTTATTAGCCGTAAAATTAATTAAGATTAAAAGTAGCTAGTTTAAAATTCCTAGCCTTTTTTCCTAGTTAATATCTAATACTTTTAGTTATAGAACTGGTAAAAGGTTATAAAGCTATCTTATACCGACTTAAAGTCTACCGCAAAAAGCTTAATATCTTCTAAATTATTATTTACCTTTTAAAAGATTCCTTTTATTAAACTAGCTAAAGAGTATAAGGTTTATTAAAGTCGAAACTTATCGGCATTATACGATTAATTTCGGGATAAGGTTTTTCGTATTCGAAATGTATAATTTATTATACCCATAAAAATGGTTAATAATTACCGTATTCGAAAATATTAGATAAAATGTTTAATATATTAATTATTAATATAATTATTTCGTATTTATAACTTATCTTAAATAATACGGCTTAAACTTAAAAACCTGATATAAATAATAATTATATTTGGTAAAGTATTATTAAGATTTCTAGCTATGTATATATATACAGCTAATTTATTTACTATATATATATATATATATATATAGGAATAGTTCTAAATACACGCAACCGGAAAGCCCCTTTTAAAAAGTGTTTTTTTAAATTAAAGGCCGGAAAAACGTAATATAAATTATATAATACGGCAATTAACGATTAGATATAGGATTTATTAATTAGTTCCTAAAGCCTCTAATTACGGCTAGTTCCAAGAGCCCTTAGCCACCCCCTAATTATCGCCGTTACGGTAGCGGAGCCGAAGCCCCAATTGGTTTAGCTTTTTTAAGCTGGCGCTACCTAAAGGAACGGTAACCTAAGCTGGATTTAAAAAAGCTATCTCTTAAAATCAACTAAAACAAAGTGCTTAAGCCTGTCGCAATTAAAAGAGATACCCAGGCTCGTAACTACTAAGCTATTAAGCTATAAATAAAAATTATATTTACAAAGTAAATATATTTTTATTATACTATTTTAATTAAATTGAAAATAACAAGTAATTATATTAATACTTAAGACGATAAATACTTTATTATATATTTTAGATTATTATAACTATTAATATCTTTTACGATTACGATAAATTTTACGTTTTAATTATAGAAAGCCTTATTTCGAAATTAATTATTCAGTTTCCGTAAATATATAATTTTTAATTAAAATCGATTAAAAGAGCTTTTTACATAATGTTTATAAATTCTCATCTTAATAAACTTAATACCTTTAAATCTATGCTGTAAAGGAAATCTTTTAAATATTAAATACTAATTTAAAAAATGTTAAGCTTTTTTATAGTAAATCTTAAGTTCGTTTAAGGTGGCTTAATACTTTTTATTAGTTTTATAACTGTAATTTTTAATCCTAAATGATTTTACGGTTATTAGAATCTTTATTAATTAAAATAATTAAAATATACCGGGTAATTTTCATTATAAAATACCCGTAGTCCGTAGTGATATAATTTTTACGAAAAATATTTAAAATTCCTTTAAAAATCGTTATTAATCAAAGCAAAATTAAGTAGTTTAAAGTTATCTTAAAGTAAAAGACCTGCGAAAAAGTCAGGTTTTAATACAGCTTAATAATTAAACTAATGTATTTAGTAATTTATTTAATTATGTTATACGGTTCTTTATCTTGAAAATTATTATAGTTTATATATTTTATATTTATATATTAAAAGATATTTATATATTATATAACGTAAAATAAGATTAAAATTTATAATTTAATTTAAATTTAATATATAAAATAATTATTTTAATAATTAATATAATAAATATAATATTTAATGCTTTCGAATATAATAATAATTATTAAGTTTTATAGTGATAATAAATCGTATATTATAATCTCGAACAACTTAATAAATACGTAATTTTTCGATTAATACTAATTAAAAACGTATTTATACAATATCGATAAATTTTAACTTTAAGAAATTGTAGATTAATTATTTCGTGATTTTAAGAAGTAGAATTATTAGAATATATAGAACTTAAAATAAGTATAATATGCTTAGTAAAGAGAAATATAGATTTTTAATATTTTGTACTTCTAGAATTTTAATAAAACGAATTTTATATATTCCGGTATCCGGTTTATATAAAATTATTGGATGTATTAAAATTATTAAAAAATAAATTTATAACTTTATAATGTAATTTAATTTATAATAACGGATATAATTAATTTTGACGTAAATGTATTTTTTAAAATTAAATACTAATATTAACGAAGTTAGAAATATTAAAGTTTTATTAAAAGTTATTACAGATAAAAATTACGAGAAGTTTAAATTTTAAAGGAATTTAATAATTAAAATAATGTAATTTATTTATATATTTAATTACATTTTCGAAATATCTTTTTAAGAAAAATATTAATTTATTAAATATCGAAAGTTTTATATAATATTACGTTATATATAGTAATATAAAGTAATTATTATTGGTTTTTATAATATATTTAAATTTATTAAAATAAATAAATAATATAAAATCCAGATGTAGAAAAGTAAACTTTAATTAATTTAAATTAAAAATTATATTTATAGTTATAATTAATTTTTATTTTTATTTTTAATAATTTCGTTTTTTCACGAAAACTTTTAAAGACATTATTTAAAACAACTTAAAAATTAATAAATTAATTTATTATTTCTTTACAAACTCGTTTTTTAAACACGATTATTTATATTAAGTAAATTGCGTTTATAATAATTATAGGCATAAATATTTTGAAAATAAACATTTTTAAACCAGATAATTAATTTTTAATTTAAATTTAAATATAATATATATATTTATAAGAAAATTTAATAATGAAAGTTTAATTAACGTACGATATAAGCGAACCACTCGTATAAGCGAGTTATTCGTTTTATAAAGCTATACTTTAATTAGCCCAAGATTCCGTATATTAAAAATACACCTAATTAAAGGAAAATAAGCATCTTACTTTATGCGAGCGGTTCGCTTATATCGTACGTTAATTTAAATTTATTGTTATAAAATATAAGAAAATTATTTATTTATTTATATATAATAATGATATTAATAATTAATACGGTAAATATTATATATATAATCTTTGCGAATAAAATACTAATTAAAAAGATTTTCGATTAAAATAAGTTAAACGTTTAGGTTATGAAATATTTCATATCGAGAATAATTTTAAAATTTCTATAAATACGTAATTTGTCGATTAATAATAATTAAAAAATGTATTTCCGTAAAATCTATTTTTTAATACATTTCGTAAAATTTAATAATACGATATATATATCATTAAACACTTTAATATAATTAATTTTATAAATTTATATAAGGTCGTTAAATATAAGCCGTATTATTTAGGTTAGACTAAAAATACGAAATAATTACATTAATAATTAATACGATAAATATTTTATCTAATATTTTCGAATACGGTAATTATTAAAAGTTTTTACGGTAATAATAAATTATACGTTTCGGTTACGAAAAATCTTATTTCAAAATTAATTATTACGTAATGCTAATAAATTTCGACCTTAATAAATCTTATACCCGTTAGCTTTACGGTTTAACAAGGGGAATCTCCTGGAATATAGATAATAACTTAGGAAATATTAAGCTTTTCGCGGTAAATATTAAGTCCGTATAAAATAGCGGCTTTATAACCTTTTACCAATTTTATAATAGTTACTTTTAATCTCGATCGATTTTACGGTTTTTCGAATTCTTATTAATTAAAATAACTGAAATATACCGGGTAATTTATATTATAAAATACCGGTATTCCGTAATTATAATATTTTAGGGAAAACCCTTTTTTTAAAATTTTTAAATTTAATGAAATGTTAAAATAAAATAAAAGTTTTACTATTTCCGTTAATTTAATTAACTTTATTGTTAAAAAAAATCGGATTTTATTTTTAATTTTCGGATACGATTTATTTTATATAAATAAAAATAATTCAAAATTAAATAATCTTGTAACAAAAAATATTAACCGTAAAAAGGAATTATTAAAAAAGCTAGATATAAACGGTAAAAAGTTTAAAAATTTCGAAATTTAACTTTTAATTTCTTATAAAAAAGATTATAAACGATAATTTTTCCGGTTATTCCGGATTACGAAAACCGTTCAGAATTCGGTTAAAAATAGTTATCGTTAAGGGCTTGCATAATAAGGCAATTTAATGTTACCTTGGAATAAAACGCTTAAGAGAAGGTTAGGGTTTGGTAAAGCCTAATAACTAATAGCATAATTTATTAAGTTGTCCAATTTAGTTTTACGGTTACATCTTCTTTAGAGAGAATTTTATAAACTTATAAAAGCTATTCAATATAAAATATATTTTTAATCATATTTTTAAGTTATAATTAATATTGATTTTAATTTTTATTTTTTTACATTCATTTTAATGTTAAAATTTAGTAATAAAATTACCTATTTTATATGTAATAATATATAAATATATAAGAGTCGATAAATTCTTTTATAATTTTATATTATATTTTTTATTTTCATAATAGTAATATGTCACCTTTTTTTATATAATATTTATAATTTTTTTTAATTAGAAAACAACTTTTACCTAGGTATAATTACTTCGTATCTTTAGCTTAGCCTGGATAATACGGCTTAACCTTCGTCGACCTTATATACGTTTTATAAAAAACTTTTATTATATTTTTAATAATAAAATTTAAAAATTTTTAACTTCTCGTTTTCTTAATATCCTTTGTTATAAAATACTCTAAAAAATTTAATTCTTAAATAATATTTTATTAAAAACCTAAATAAACTTTTTCTAATATAAAGTTAAAACTATTCCTTTAATTTTTTTAAATTTTACTTATTATTATTATTTAACACATTTAGTTTAAATTATATTTAAGTTTTATATAATAGTAACATTCTTATTTTTATATTATTTGTAAATAAACTTTATGAAAAGCTTATTTTAATTAATTTTAATAGTGTCGATTTTATTAATAAATTATTTTTAACGAAATTTATTAAATTTCTTTAATTTTATTTAATTAATAAATATTATTTTTATTGGAGTATTTTAATTATTATTAATTATATTAATGTGAAATTAAAATCGAAAACTTTTATACCTTTTTAATATAATTTCATAATAATCAAGCATTTACCGTAAAAACCATTAATAGTTGCCGTATTCGAAGATATTAGGTAAAGTATTTATTATGTTAATTATTGGTGTAATTACTTTGTATCTTTAGCTCAGCCTGGATAATACGGCTTGAACCCGACGACCTTATATAATAATAAAGTATAAAATAAAATAAATAAAAACATTTTAGTGTGAAAAAGATTTAATGTTATTATTATAGTAATATTTTTAATATTTATTAATTTATTAAATATTTATTTAATAAACTGTAGTAATAATAATAATAATAATATATATATATATAAAGTCGTTAGATTTAAGCCGTATTATCCAGGCTAAATTAAAGACATAAAGTAATTACATTAATAATTAATACGATAAATACTTTACCTAGTATTTTCGAATACGGCAATTATTAATGGTTTTTACGGTAACGTACTATACAAGCGAACTGTACATATAAGCGAGCTGTACACTTTTTGCACCTTGTAATAATTAATTTAAATAACTTAATTATAACAGATTTAATTGATTTAATTAACGGTATTCTTTTTCGCTAACTTTATTTACAGCTTTGGAACAAATATACGTATTATATTAAGGTTTGGTACGAACGTTATATTGTTATTCCTTCCTTTAAACCCTTATGCAACCGATTACCCCCCAACGTATTTAGGTTAATATTACCCTTATTTCGAAAGTATTAAAATCGACCGATAAAAAAACAATTACCGACCGATTTCTTTATTTATATACGCCAGTGTTTTTTATCCGGTTTTAATACGTGGAAGATATTTGTTAAATAGAAGGTTATAAGGCTTTGTTAGAAAATGCGTTACAAGGTTACGGGGTAAAACTATAGGGCTTGTTAGGGCGCGTCGAAGGGCGTATCCTAAGATTTATCGGAGTAATAATTCGATTTTACGTATTTAAATAGTTAAAATAAACGTTTTTAATAAAAAAGAATACTTATTATACGGGATAAATACGTTTTTCGGTCGGTAATAAAGGTAGTAGTAAAAGAAATATTATTAATAGTTTTTAAAAATAGTTGTTATATATAAGTTAATAAAAAGGAATAATAATATAACGTTCGTAATAAGCCTTAATATAATACGTATATTAGTTTGAAGTTATAAATATAGTTAGCGACAAAAAATAAAGTTGATTTAAATTAATTAAATGTGTTATAGTTGAGTTATTTGAATTAGTTATTACAAGGTGCCAAAAAGTGTACAGCTCGTTTGTATGTACAGTTCGTTTGTGTCGAACGTTAACGATAAATTGTATTTCGGTCGTAAAAAGCCTTATTCCGAAGCCGATTATTAGGTCCTCGTAAGTACGTAATTTCTCGACTGATATCGGCTTAGGAGGCTTATTTGCGTAATGCCGATAAACTTTAACCCTAATAAACCTTATACCTTTTAACTGGTTTGGCAGGGGGAATTTTAAATAATAATTTAAGAGATGTTAAGTTTTTTGCGGTAAACCTTAAATCCGTATAAGATAGCTGCTTTACAACCTTTCGCCAGTTTTACGACTTTTTTAATCTTGATTAATTTTAAGGTTTTTTAAACACTCATTAATTAAGATAACTAAAATATACCGGCCAAGTCCGAATATAAAGTCCCAGTATTCCGTATTTCCGGAATTTTAATAAAAACGGTTTTAATTAAGTTATCCGATTTAAATAAAATAATTAGTCGAATAAAATATATCGATACTTTTATTAATATTAATAACTTATCCGAAAAAAATCGGGTTTTATTTTTAATTTTCGGATACGATTTAATTTAAAACAGCAGAAATAATCGGTTTTTACGTAAACTTATACCAAAAAATATCCGGCTTATAGAAAAATTACTAACAAAACTAAAGGATAACGATAACGGGTTTAAAAACGTCGAAATTTAACTTTTAAATCGATATAAACTGGAGAATTACGAACGATAATTTATCCGGCTATTCCGGATTGCAAAAACCGTTTAAAATTCCGTCAAGAATGGTCGTCGATAGGGGCTTGCATAACTGGGCAGTCTGTAAGATTAGGGTTTAGTAAAGCTTAGTAACCGATAACACAATTTATCCATTTGTTTAATTTAATTCTACGGTTAAGTCTCCTCTAGGGAGAATATATATATATATATATATATATATTTATATTCTTTTAATAAAGAATTATAACCTTAATATTATATATAATATACTTATAAAAATTTCAAATTTAACTATATTTTATTATTTATTTTTTAATATTTATATATTGTCGGCAGATATAGTAATTTCTTATTAAAGCGTTAAAAAAATCGAAAGGGCTTTGATTTATAGTTCTGGAATTACAAGGACAAAGAGGCTATAGTTATATCTAGCTACTTTTTCCACCTCTAGTTACAAATAAAGAACCTAGAATTAAAAGATAAATCTCTAGTATTACGACCCGGTTAGGGCGATCCCTAGGACGGTCGGGCTAAATAATAAGAAAACTTTAATAGAGTTACATAATTAAAGGTACTTAGTAAAAATCGAGCTAAATATTAATAATTATAACTAAATATGTTTTAATACTTATTAATAAAAATCAAATTAAGTAATATTAAGTTATAAAAATTATAATAGATATATACGTTTATAATTCTATAATTTAAATAATATTAACTTATAATATAACTTAATTATTTTAAAAATTTTTAATATTACTAAACGTAATTACGTTATTTTTATTATTTACATTTTTACGATACGATAATTTTGTATAAATTATATAACTTGGTTTAACAATTAGTTAATTAATTTAACCGTTATACTTTATAAGCTTTTATTTAATAATAGTATCGATCTTTAAGAAATATTTAAATTATTATAATAATACTTAATATTAAGAAAAATTATTACTAAGTAGTTTTAAAATAAGCTTAAGGATTTAAAAGCTAAAATTTAATAATTTACGAAATTAATTAATGTAACCTTTAATAATTTACAATTTAAAGTTAAAAAACTTTAACCTTATAATAGAAACAGTAACTTTTAGAGGTTTTTATATAAATACGAATTTACCTCCAGTTCTAAACCTCTAATAACTTTGAAAATCAGATTTTCGCAGTTACGGCATTTCTGACGAGAAATGTATTTAACTGGTTTAAATTAACTATAAGAGATTTCCTTAAAAACGTAAAGGACGATATGAAAAGGTTTATTAAGAACATTCTTTTTAATACGTTAATTTTAAAGAGAAATTAAAAAACCTTTTTAATAACTTTTATAAACAACGCATTGCCGTATAATAAATCCCATAATTCAAAAAGAAGAAAATCCAAATATATAATAAAGTCCCGAAGTTTAATAGCTAAAGCCGAATAAGTAAATAAGGTTAATAATATCCCGACCGATATAGTCTATAAAGAATTAAAGGACAATATTAAAAACGATATTATTAAATTCAAACGACTAATTATTTTAAATAGGTATATCATTAAAGTCGTAAAAATCGATAATCGATAATTCGAAAAACGATAAGAAAAAAAAAGCTAATATGCTTTACGGTTTAAATTTAATAAATTTAACCTTCTAGGAAAATACGTTATGCCTTTAATTCTTTTCGAAATATAACCAGGCCTTATAAAAATCGAGATAATTCGATAACAGGAATAGATTTTAATGAAATATTTTAACTATGGAAAAAGTAGATAAAGAATTCTGTAATATAAATTATTTAAAAAATTCTAATAGGAAAAATAGAAACCAGATTTTAATAAAAAATAATGAAATAATAAAAGCGATAATAAGAAAATAATTAACATAATTCGGAACCGGATTAATGAATAATAAAAAACCAGAACGGTATCGGTATAAAATTAATTAAGAAAATAAAAAGGTTAATAAGAGGTTATAAATATTATAATATTTTTAATACGATCCCGGAAAAAAATCGCCGGTATTAACGGTTATAATAAATGGTATAAGATATATAAAAGTGGATTCGACAGTATTAAAAATAAGACAAAGCCCTATATCTAAAAAAGGCTAACCGATACGGAAAACTATACGCTATTAACTGTCGACGATACGAATACCATATTTATAAAGAGCATAAAAAATATATTAACCGGAAAATTATACTCTTATAAAGATAAATATTCGATTTTACATATTAAAATAATAACTATTTACGAATCGAAAGATAGTACAGTTATTTCAGAACTATAATAATTTAAAACGAAATTAATAAAATAACCGTAATTAAAAGTTAAATAAAAAAGTTATTTACAAGACAACCCTTAATATTATCGATGCCAGTATAATTACGAAACGGAAAACAGTTATTATATAATATAATAATAAAGGTTTATTAACGAATTATTAATAAGTTAATGTTTTAAACGATATTTATTAACATCTTTAAAAACGATATAAATTTGATTAAAAGGTTTAAGATAAGATTTAAGATTTAATGGAATACGAAAAGAAATATAAGGCTTAAAAAGAAAAAAATACCAGTTTTTAAATAACTTTACTAGATAAAAGGAGTATGAAAACCTTGGAAAATTAAGTTAAAAGATTTACGAAATAGATTTAAATAAAAAAAACAATTGAAGTAATTACGAAACCAGGTAAATTAAATGTAATAATACGCAAAGAAATTAAGATCATAAAATATAAAACGTATAATAACGATTAAGGATTTATTAGAAATCTCAAAAGTTAAACGCCGTTTATAAAAAAACCGTAAGCGAGAAAAAAGAAAAAACGTTAAACTATAATACTTTGAAAAAGTTTTAAACGTAATAATCGGAGTTACGGGTAATAATATTAGTATAATATAAGTACAAATTAAGAAAAATTAGTATACCGAAATAGTGGATTACGGAACGATAATTATAAATTATACTAATATAAAGACAGTAAATTAATTAAAATTATTATAAAAAAGTTATTTTTATAAGGCCGAGAATGTAGAAAGATAAAGATTCGTTTACGATAACAGATAAGTTAAACTCGAAAGTAATTACTTTAAAACTTTTATTAAAGGAAAAAAATAATTCATTAATTTCGACATTATTTTATTAATTAAACATAATATAATCCTTAGGAAATTAGAATTATATGAACATAATCTTTTAATAGATGAGGAAATCAAGTAGGTAAGTTTCGATTTATTTTTTAATATAATTTAAAACGAAAAAGACTAAATATTTTAATATAAGATTAATAAAAGCGACGAATGTAAATATAAGAATACAATAAAAACTTTTTTATTTACAAGGGGAAAATATATTTAAAATAAACGATATAATATAAAGAAATACGGGGCGTTATTGCGAATTTAAAGTACGATTTTAATAGATAAATAACGAGTTATAAATAAAACTTAAAAAGATACCCGAATAAATAATTAAAGAATTATTATAAATTTATAAATATGTAAAGTTATTAAGTGTAAGCGTTATTTTCTAGGTTTAATTAAAAATGCGAAATAATTATATTAATAATTAATACGATAAATACTTTATATAATAGTTTAGAAATTAATAATTATTAATAATTTATATAGTTACGATAAATTATACGTTTTAGTTACGAGAAACCTTTTACCGAAACCGATTATTAAGTTCCCGTAAATACGTAATTTCTTGATTAATATCGGCTGGGAAGCTTATACGTGTAATGGCGACAAGCTTCGACCGTGATAAACCTTTTGCTCTCTAGGTGGTTCGGCAGCGGGAATCTCCTAGAGGGCAGATAATAACGTAGAAGATGTTAAGCTTAATATTATAAATATAAAAAGCTTTTTAAAAAAAGGTTCGATATTAAATTATTAAAACATAGTGAATAAAATTATGAAATTATATTTAAAAACGGTTAAATAACCGTTTTTTAATTCATTTAGAATTTAAACAAAATAAAATTATATATACTTCGCAATTATTTAAAGAAATAAATTAAGTAAATAATATATATAACGTTTTAAATTATTAGTAAGGTATTTAATGTATTATATTTTATAAATCAACGGAGAGTTACAGTTTATAATTAATTATTAATAATTTAACGATATTACTATTAAAGATAAATTATTATTATTTTTAATTACTGAAATTACCAACTAATTGTCTAAGGCTAAGTAATTTATAGTTTTATATTTGCGAAAAAATATATAATTAGATTCGATTTAAATTAAAAGATAAGTGAAAAATAGTTTTTAAAATAAAATACGGATTATTCGAATATTTTAGTAATTTGTAAGTAAACAATTAATTATATATTCCGAAAATACCATAATAATATTTTTATTTACTTAAAAACTAGAACGGAATATATGAGATATATTTATAAATTTTTTTAATAAACGTAAAGAAAGTACTTTTTATATTTACATAATAAAATATTTACAATATGTTATTATTTTAGGATATATTAAGGTAGACTTTAAAAGAAAGCCTATAATTGAAAACTGGACAATATTTATTAATATTACGGGGGTATAAGTATATTTTAAATTTGTCAATTATTACCGACGATTCGTATAATATTTTAATAAAAATCGTAATAGTAATTAAAAAGATTAATGAAAAAGATCGACGGGTCTTTTAAGCCATAGTTATAAAGGAGGCCTTTTAGCACCTTAAGAACGCCCTTATTAATAAACCGGTTTTAATAATATACAACCTAAATAAATTATTAGAATTAGAAATTAACGTTTTAAATTTCGTTTTAAAAGTCGTAATTTATTAAAAAGGTAATAAAAGAATCTTATATTTTATTATATTTTATTTTAAATATATTATATGATATAAAGTTAAATTATTTTATTTACGATAACAAATTCCAGGTTATTATTAAAGCTTTTAAAAGGTTTAGGTATTATTTTAAGAAAAGTTAATATTAGGTAAAAGTATATACGGATTATAAAATTCTTTTTTATTTCGTAATTAAAAAAGAATTAATCGGACGATAATTACGTTGTATAAAATACTTTTTAAAAATTTAGTTATGTTATTATTTATCGTAAAGGGTTAGAAAATAATACAGTAAATGCCTTTAACAAACGACCTGACCTAGAGGATTTTAAACTAAAAACATAATAAATAACTTTTAGTCGAATAAAAAAAATTATAATAACAACGTATTGCCGTTATTAAAATGTTTATACCGGATATATATCGACAAATATAATAATATTACGATAATTTATTTAATAATAAAAAAATAAATAAAACTTATATTTAAAGAAATATGAAGAAAACTTAGTACGAAAAATATACCAGTATTAATGATATAGATACTTAGAGATTTACGAAATCTTAACAAGATTATAACGAATATATTACTTTCTTAAAATAAAATTAATAGTATAGAAAGTAATACGACGGTATAACGTATACTTTAACATAATAATTAAATGAGATAAATTAAACGGAAAATTACAATTATTATTAGTTACTAAACGGCCGTAGAACTTAGTTATATTCGACTTTATTATAAAACTCCCTTTATTAAAGGATCTAGTTATAGGTATATATTACGATAATATTTTCGTAATCGTCGATCGATTTACGAAATTCTCTTATTTTTCACTATATAGCAAGGATATAAATACCAAATAAATAGCATATATATAGTTTGCTATTAGAAATTATTTTAAATAATGGTAGGATTTTTGTTTCGAAATTTTAGTAAAACTTAACAGCATTAATTGGCTTAAAATATAAATAATTAAGTATTTTTAAATTATAAATGGCCCAATAGCTCAGTGGTCGCGAGCCTAGGTATCTTTTTCAATTGCGACAGGCTTAGGCACCCTATCTCGGTTAATCTTAAAAAACAGCTAGTTCAAATCCAACTTAGGCCACCGTTCCTTTAGGTAACGCCAGCCTAAAAAGAGCTAAACCAATTGGGGCTTCGGCTCCGCCACCGTGTCGGCGACAATTAAGGGGTAGCTGGGGTCTATAACCAGTTACGATTAAGGGCGCTAGGAACCAATTAATCAATCGGGTATATCTTATCGTTAGTTGCCGTATATCACATAACCCGCAATGCGTTTTTCCGGCCCTTGGCCAAAAAGGGACGGTTTTTAAAGGGGTGCTCCCCGGTCGCGTTTGTACAGAACCATTTGTATATATATATGTAGTAAACGGATCAGCTTATATATACATAGCTAGATACCATAATGGCACTTTACCTTGCTTAAATTATAAATAAACGGATAAAATACAAAAGGTGATTAAATATTAAAAACGTATTTACGATGTTATGTTAATTATAAATAAAATAATAGGGTTAAAAAGTTACTTATTATATAATTAGCTTAGAATATTAATTATTAGGAAAATATTAAACCGATTATCATAATTATTAACTTTAATTTTATCCCAGAGATTTACCGAAAAATACGTAAAAGAAAATTAATTATCGTTAGTGTAATTTTTAAATTAAAGTAATTTAAATAATTATATTAAGAAATAAAAACAAAGTTGAAATTAATACGTAACTAGATCAGTAAATATTATAACAAAAAAAGGTTAAAAAAACTAATTTTTTCGGAAAAGAAAATTGTTTACATAGTTACTAAAAGTATTAAAACTAAACGCCTAAACTGAAAATTCGATTTTAAATATATCGGCCTATATAAAATTAATAAAAAATTTTAACAACATGATTATTAACTAAGACTATTACTTAAAGTTAAACTTTATTTAGTCTTTACGTTGTTTTATTTAGGTTAGCAGCAGATATTATTCCAGTATATACGAAATAAAATAATATAAAACCCCCCCTTCCCTAAAAAAAATAAAAAATAAAAAACATTTAAAATAAAAAGAATCCTGGATACGCGGATGGAAAAATGACTTATTTAGTACCTCGTTAAATGAAAGGATTACCCAGACTCGGACAACACTTAAGAACCCGCCAAAAATCTCACCGGTACCTAACGCCTCTTAAAAACTTTTTACCAATAACGCCGGGGTTACTAGGGTTAAAAGTACTACAGTTTATATTATTTATAGACGGCCAGTTAACCGTTTTAAGGAAAATCCAGTTAGTTAACCCGGAAGTTTAAGCGGCGCTTAACGTATTTACCTGCTTTAACCGTTTTTACTTTTTTAATTTTTTTATTAATTACAGTTCTTACTGTATTGTTTTTATATTTTTAAAGCGAAGGAAAACTTTTTACTTTTCTACTCGAATTAATTATATAATAACGTTTATTATACATTTTTCTTTTCGTTTTAATCTTTAATTTTCGGCGCGAATATTCTTTAAAAACGATAACGGGATATTATTTTCATCGTAAAAATATTTACGCTAAATAGAAACCTTATATTTCAAAACATTTTCGATTATTTTACATTTCTAAATTTTACTTACAATATAAAAAATAAAGTATAACTTTAAAATTAAATTCGTTAAAAATGAAAGGAAGATTTCTATAACGAACGGTAACTTAAAAAGCTATACGAATCGATTTAATAATACGACTTAATATGTTGAAACTAAAAAGGGGAATTTATTAAAAGAAAAGAGAATCTCAAGAGTAAAATCTTAAAAAGAAAGAAACGTATTATAACCCGGTTAAGGCGATACTTAAAAACGGTCGGGTTAAATAATAAAATAATCCCGATAAGGTTACGTAATTAAAGATATTAAGTAAAAATTAAAATAAATACTAATAATTATAATTAAATACGTTTTATTTTTACTTAGTAATAATTAAACCAAGTAATATTAAAGTTTAAGAAATTATAAAGAATATATACGTTCGTAGTTTTATAATTTAAAGAACGTTAATTTATAATATCACTTAGTTAATCAAAACATTTTTAATATTACTAAACGTAATTAAATTATCTTTATTACTTAAATTCCTACGATATAATGGTTAATATAAACCGTACGACTTAGTTTAATAGTTAATTAACTAGCCTAGCTGTTATACGTAGTGCTAAAAATATAACATAACTACCGACACGCTAATATTTGCCAATTTCGTCTTTTAGTAAAATTAATATGTTTATTTACTTATTTTATGTTATATTTAAAGTATTATCTTAAATCGGTAAGTTTAAAGTAAAGACGTTTAAAAATAAGTTTATCGGAAAATCGGCTCTGCTTTTTTTTTAAAAAAAAAAGGGTTTAAAGTTTTCTTAAACGTTTCGAATGGAACAGAAGCGTTTATATACGCAAGGCCGTTATCGATTAAAAGTAGAGGTTCGTTAATACGGTAACGTTCGAAAAGACTTAAAAGGACTAGAAAGGACTAGAGAAAAAACTAAAATAATAATTAGAAAAGTAATACCGTTTAGAAAAAAAGTAGGAGGTTAACCGGAAGGTTTCGATATGGAATAATGAATATAAGTATTTATTACGTTATCGAATAAGAAAAAAGAAAGATACGTAGTTAAATTAAAAGGATTTTAACTTTAAACTTAGCGAAAAAAAATCAGTTTTAAAGTAGTAATAATTAGAAGATATAAAAACGGCTATTTAATTAATTTTAATAATAATTAAGTACTGTAACGGCAATTCGGGAAAGTTTAGTTATATTAATAAAATTAAATTAATAGTTATAATTATTATTAACGTTAAAGAAAGCTTTATAACAGTTATTTTTAAATTTATAAAGGGAACGGAAATAATTGAAGTATTAAAGTATTTATATGAAACGAAAGAAGTCTATTAAAGAATAAATTTTTTAAATTTAGTTTTAATTTATTAAATAAGATAAAAAATAGTTAATATTAAATTATATAATAGATTTTAAAAACTAGGTACGGCGGTATAACGAAATCGATATACTTATTAACTTAATGCGAGATTATAACGCTAATATTTAAAACAGTCGAATAAAAAATTATTTTATTAATATTTAACTATAACGTTGAAGTAAGAATATAATAACTTTATTATTAAATTTTAAAAGTAAAACTGGACAAAAAATTATAATAATTATAACGTAAAGTAAAACTAGTAAAATAAACCTTTATAAAATAAGCAAAGTTAGCTAGTTTGTTTTAATTATAGTAAATACGGCTCTATAATAAAAGATTACTAGAAATGGAAAAATAATAACAAACGATCGAAACGTAATGCAGAATATAAAGCTAGCTTTATTCCGAAGAGGTTAGGAGATTTGTATAAAATAAACAGAAAAACCTTTTAATAGTTTCTAGGGCGACGGCGAGGTTTAAATGACTTTGTGGTAACTCTAGGGCTATAAAGGCGTGTTGGTAAATATGGTGATTTATTATTAAAGCGATAAAAGGATTAAAGGGCTTTAATTTATAGCCCTAGGATTATAAGGATAAAGAAGCTATAGCTGTTAGATATAGGGGATATTAGTTGTGTTGTTATATTCGACTAGCTACCGGTGCTTTTTATATGAGTGTAAATTTAGTATAACTTATTAACGGAATATATATTTTCTAATTAAAGGGAGCATATTCGTATATAGGGTATATTTAATACCCTTTATTAATTAATATACTTTTTTACCGTTTTAGAGTATTTATAGTATTAATCGTTATAAATTATTATTTCTAAAAATTATAATTTTTTATTTCAATTTTTTTCCGGTACTTAAATCTTTTAAATTAGTTAATTTTTCCTTTAAAATTATTTGCGGACAGCTTTTCCGTTATTCGAAAATTTCCGTAATATTTATTAATTTTTATTACTTTGTAAAATGCTTAAACGGTTTAGGTAATAAGGGTGTAATTAATTTATTAGTTAATATATTATCTATAAACGTATAATTAGTATTAAATCAGTTTTTTTATTATTTTTCGTAATTAATAATTATATTTATAATAGGGTGAGGTTAACGTTAATAAGCCGTATAATTTGTTAATTATTATATTATATATTTAACGGTTTAATATATAACGTAATTTTTAGTTTATTAGTTAATTACAAGTTAAATAAAGGTTTTTTTATAACTTGCCTAAAAAATAATAATTCGGTTTTAGGTATAAAAGTAATTATTATATTTTATTTATTTACTTCTTATTTTATTATTTTATTAAATCGTTTTATAACTTAGGATTAAGGCGATTATTAATCGATTGTATTACTTATCATATTTTTTTAACATTTAACCAATTTCTATTTTCAAATTATAACGTTATAGTTTTAATTTCGATTAGATATAATACAATTCGTTTACTAGCATTATAATATATATTATTAAAGTTTAAATAAAGACGTTTAAGTCGGAATATAGTAAATGATATATTGGGTTGCGTATTAATTATTACGTAAAAGATTAAACAGATTTTTTTTTAATTATTTCGATACTGAGATATTATTGTAAGTTTTTACCCTTTATAAAGGTATACCGTTTTCGTATTTACTAAATTGTTTAATTAATAAAACTTTGATTTTTATATAATATATTATAATAATATTACTTAATAAAAAAAATAAGTACTTTCTAAGAAATAAAGTAATATGGATTATAAAAAATAAACTTAAGTTTTAGTTTTTTAACTGTTTTAATAAATATTTTTTACATTAAAAAAACTTTAAAGGTATTTTTATATATATTTCGTAAAGCAAGTTAACGTTAACGAAAATATTAATAATATTATATTATTTAAGCCTTAAAACGAATTTAACTATTATAATAATTAAAGTTTAAATTAATTATTTAGTAAATTTAAAAACGCATTTATTATTATAATTAGTATTAAATTATTAAATACCTTATATAATAAAATAAGATTTATATTTATAAAGATTTCTCCCTAGAGGAGACGTACCCGTAGAACTAAATTGTACAAATTAATAGATAGTGCTATCGGTTTCTAGGCTTTACCAAACCCTAACCTTCTCTCAGCCCTTATCGACGACCATTCTTACCCGAATTCTAGACGGTTTTCGCAATCCGGAGTAACCGCATAAATTATCGTTTGTAATTTTCCTTATATCGAATTATATGTTAACATTCGAAATTCTTAAACTTTTTACCGTTTATATTTAACTTTCCTAATTATTTTTTTATACGGTTAATATTTTTTATTATAAAATCGTTTAATTTTTAATTATTTTTTTATATAAATTAAATTACTCTTTTTAAAGAAGACGTAACCGTGGAACTAAATTAAACAAATAGATAAATTATATTATCGATTGTTAAGCTTTACCAAACTCTAACCTTATAGGCGTTTTATTCCAAGGTAACTTTAAATTACCTAGTTATACCTTTATCGACGATTATTTTTAACGGAATTTTAAACGGTTTTCGTAATCCGGAATAGCCGGATAAATTATCGTTCGTAATTTTTTTTATATCGATTTAAAAGTTAAACTTCGACGTTTTTAAGCTTGTTATCGTTATTTTCCAATTTTACCAGCAATTTCTTTATAAGCCGGATATTTTTTGGTATAAATTTATATAAAAATTAATTATTTTTACCGTTTTAAATTAAATCGTATTCGAAAATTAAAAGTAAAACCCGAATTTCTTTCGGAAAGGTTATTAATATTGATAAAAGTATCGATATATTTTATTCGGCCGATTATTTTATTTAAGTCGGGTAATTTAATCGAAACCGTTTCCGTCGAAATTCCGGAGGTACGGAGTACTGGGATTTTATATTCGGACTTGGCCGGCATGTTTTAGTTATTTTAATTAATAAGGCTTTAAAAAGTTTTGAAATTAATCGAAATTAAAAAAGTTGTAAAACTGGCGAAAGGTCGTAAAGCTATTTTATACGGACTTAAGGTTTACCGCAAAAAGCTTAATATCTTCTAAGTTATTATCTAAGATTTTCCCTATTAAACCGGAAAGCCAGAAGGTATAAGGTTTATTAGGGTCGAAATTTATCGGCATTACGTAATCGGTTTCGGGATAAGGTTTTTTGCGACCGAGGTATAATTTATCGTTACCGTAAAAATTATTAATAATTACCGTATTCGAAAATATTAGGTAAAGTATTTATCGTATTAATTATTGGTATAATTACTTCGTATTTTTAGCTTAGCCTGGATAATACGGCTTAAACCTAACGACCTTGTATAAATTAAATCATATTTGAAAATTAAAAATAAAATACGATTTTTTTAAAAGAAATTAATTAAATTAATAGAAATATCGATATTTTTAATTCGTTTTACAATTTTATTTAATTTAAAAACTTAAAAAAAACGGTTTCTGTAAAAGTTTTATAATTACGAAATACCGGTATTTTATAATAGGAATTACCCTGTATATTTTAATTGTTTTAATTAATAAGGATTCGAAAAGTTATAAACTTACTTAAAGTTAAAGGTAATTAATTTAAATTTTTTAGCTTTTTTTCATGGTTAATATTTAATATTTTTAATTATAAAACTGGTAAAGGGTTATAAAGTAACTATTTTATACGGATTTAAAGTTTATTACAAAAACTTAATATTTTTTAAGTTATTATATTTTAACAAATTTTTTAGTTAAATTAACGAAAGGGTATAAGGTTTATTAAGGTCGAAACTTGTCGGTATTACGTAACAGTCGGTTTCGGAATAATGCTTTTCTTAACCAAAGCGTATAATATATTATTACAGTAAAAAATATTAATTATTACCGTATGCGAAAATATTAAGTAAAATATTTATCGTATTAATTATTAATATAATTATTTTAAATCTTTAACTTAGCTTAAATATTATGGCTTAAACTTAATAACCTTATATATTTATAAAAATTAATTATAATTTTTAAATTTATAAACGTATATTTATTTATATTTTAAAATACGTTTTTATTTAAAAAATAATTAATTTACGGTTTTTTATAATTATATTTTTCTATAATGTTATAGATAAACCTCTAAGCATTTATTAAATAATCTTTTAATACGTATATCTTTAATTTTTTATAATTTTATAATAATAACGGTAACTTACGTTTATATACCCGGTTTTATAATTTACATATTTCTTCATATATTAAGGTATTATTACTTTTTTAATTAAAGTTATATATATTTAAATAATTAATTTTTTAAATTTCTATAATTTACTAACTGGTTATTATACGTATTTATAAACAGGGTTAATCTTCTTAGAAAAGACGTAACCGTAGAACCAAATTAAATAAATGGATAAATTATGTTATCGATTGCTAAGTTTTACCAAACTTTAACCTTTTTATAGATTACCTCATTATGCCCTTATCGACGATTATTCTTAATAGAATTCTGGACGGTTTTCGCAATCCGGAATAACCGGATAAATTATCGTTTGTACTCCTTTTTATATTGATTTAAATATTAAATTTTAACATTTTTAAATCCGTTATTATTATTTTTATAACCCGGATAATATTTGATATAAGTTTACGTAAAAATCGATTATTTCCGCCGTTTTCAATTAAATCGTATGTAAAAATTAAAAGTAAAATCCGATTTTTTTTGGAAAAATTATTAATATCGATAAAAATATCGACATATTTTATTCGGCCGATTAATTTATTTAATTTATGTAACTTAATCGAAATTATTTCCGTCGAGATTCCGGAAGTACGGAATATTAGGATTTTATATTTGGATTTAGCCGGTATATTTTAGTTATTTTAATTAATAGGGGTTTAAGAAACTTTAAGATTAATTAAAATTAAAGAAAGTAACTGGTTTGGAATTTCTAGCCCTTTTTCCTAATTAACATCTAAGACTTTTAATTATAAGATTGGTAAAAGGTTGTAAAGTTATTTTATACAGACTTAAGGTTTACTGCGAAAAGCTTAATATCTTTTAAGTTATTAAGATTCCCCCTGTTAAACCAGATAAAGGGCATAAGGTTTATTAGGGTCGAAGCTTATCGATATTACGCAAGTAAGTTTTCTAAACCGATATTAGTCGATAAATTACGTATTTACGGGGACCTAATAATCGGTTTCGGAATAAAGCTTTTTGCGACCGAGGTATAATTTATCGTTAATATAAAAACCATTAATAATTACCGTATTCGAAAATATTAGCTAATATATTTATCGTATTAATTATTAATATAATTATTTCGTATTTTTGGCTTAGTTTAAATAATACGGCTTAAACCTAACGACCTTGTATAAACAGGGTTAAACTTTTTATATAATATTTTCTTAATACGGAATATACTGGGGATTTATATTTATTACTTATAAAATATTTTCGTTTTTTAAAGTTACTTTAAAATAAATAATATAAAGGAGATTTAACGTTATTTTAATTTTTTACTTTAATATATTAATTATAATAGTTATTAAAATAAATAGTAATAATAAAAATAATTTAAGAAATATAACTAAATGGAATATAATAATTATATAAAAATAATTAATTCTTTACGAATAGGTTTTTTTTTATTTAGTACGTTTTTTATATTAATACTATTTTAAATTTATTTGTTCTATTTAGCCGGTAATTAAATTCTTCCGTTTAACTTTATATATATATATATATTATAAGAATATATACCATTAGGTATTTAGCGTAACTGATCCATCTACTATATATATATATATTGGTTTTTATAAGCGCGACCGGAAAGTACTTTTAAAAACCGTACCTTTTAAAAGGCCGGATAAAAAACCCGATTAATAGGAGTTTTTTAATACGGTAACAAATACGATTAAGTACACGATTAATTTAATTAATTCCCAAAGTTACTAATTACTCCAGTTATTGCCGATACAGTAACGGAACCGAAGCTTTAATAGTTTAGTTTCTTTAAGCTTGGCGTTACCTAGAGAAACGGTGGCCCAAGCTGGATTTAAACCAGTTATCTTTTGCAATCAATCGCAATAAGGTGCCTAAGCCTGTTGCAATTAAAAGAGACACCCAGGCTCGTAACCACTGAGCGATTAAGCCATATATATATATTAAATAATTGTTATACCTTTTTTTTATATAAGAAAATTATGATTTGTTTTTTTTATTAAATTGTACCTTACGAATTATAATAATTTTATTATTAATATATCCTAGTTTTTATACATATTTATAATTTAATAATTAATAACATAATTAATTTACGTTTTAAACTTTAATTTTTATAGTTTTTGTTATTTTATAATTTTAATTATTATAACGTAAGTTATGTAATTATATATTAATAAGTAAATTTATTAAAGGTTTAAATTAACTATTATAACCCTGTTTTTATACGTTAATTAAATATTATAAATTTCGTAAAAGCTTTATGTAAAAGTACGTCTTTAAGAATATAATTATGAAAATATATTCCATTTTTAAGTATATACGTAATTAAGAACGAAAATAATTTAAGCTTATTTCGTATTATAATAGTCTTTTTAACTATATCTTTTACCTGTTTTATACCTCCGTTTTAAGTTTAAATATAAAATATTAAATGCTTAAATTTAATATTAGAAATATAATTATAATTTATTTTAAAAAAAAAATTTTTAAAATTTTATTATTATATTTTCTTACTTATTTAAAAAATTTAAACTTTTTGAACATTTTAAAAATATTCGAATGTTAGAATTAATATATTTTACTTTCGGTTTTTAACGTAAATATTTCAAGTAAAACCTAAATCTTAATTAGTAGCGAATATAAAGTAATTATATTTTTCCCGGTTTTTTATACGCAATTTGTGAATTTAATAATAATTTTTTAATTTAAGTAAGAAATTTCTATTTTAATTTTATAACGGTTTTATTTTGTTAGTTTTCGCTTTATTATATACTTAGCATTTAATTATATAGATTTTAAATAAAGTTATTCATTTTTCGCTTATTTTATTAAAATCTTTTTTCGGGAATTATCGGAAAAATATTAAGTTATACACGAAATCTTTATAATAAGTTACGTTATAAAAATATACCGTTTCTAAGCCGTTAAAACTTTAAAGTAATAACTGTATATTTCCGTATTTTTAATCGAAACGAAATTATTTTTCATATATATTTTATTATTTTAAATTGGTATTTTATAATGTAGGAATTAATTAATAAAATTCAAAATATATATCTTAAATTGTAAATCTTAATCAAATAAGTTTTTTAAACGGTTAAATATAACGTTAATTAAAAATTAAGATATACGTTAAAATCTGTTTTATTTTATTTTATTTTTCGATAAACGTTTAATTTTTTTAAGGATTAATTAATGGAAATTTAGTTTTGCACCTATATTATTATCTTATTGTTAAAACGGAAATCTGTCGGGGTTTTATTAGAAAATATGTAATAATATTAAAAAAGTTTGTTTAATAAACTTAAATATGTTTTGTAACAAGTTTTTTACGTATCCGATTTTTAATACTTTTATTTATTATCGTTTCGGTATAAATAAATTTTTTATAATTATCTCGTTTTAATTTACGCCTTAAAACCTTTTTTTTATCGTTATAGATTATGTTTACTTTTTTCTTAATTAAAATCGTTTTAATTAAAAAAATCCGTATATGTTTTATAAAACGTTAAAAAACGCTATCGTAAAATTTTTCGATATAAGGTAAAATAAGTTATAATTTAATAATGTTAACAGTTATAGTAATTAAATGCAGGAATCTGGCGAAAAGCGCATAGTTTTTCTAGAAAAGACTGAAAAAGTTTAGGGGCAATCGCTTTTACATATACGTTTAACTGTATAAAGGATAATTCCTAAATAAAGGCTGCTTTAAGTAATAGCTGCAGCCTAGACGTACTAACCGCGGATACTTAAAAGTATTAATTGCCGATACGCCCTTTTACGTTAAGTAACTTTATTTACGTAATTTTTAAAACTAAATTTAAAACTTTAAAAAAATCCATTAAAAAATTATTAAAATTTTCAGTTTATATAGGATTCAAACTTTTATTTTTGTTATTTTTATTTAAAATAAGACTGCGTTATTAGCCGTTACATTAAAAAACCGGCTTTTTCGTTTTACCCTTTTTTCGTAACCGTTTTAAAATATAAGGCCTATTTTTTCCGAAATAATTTAAACCGGGTTAAGCGTTAATATAGGAAAACGTTTTATGCAAAATCAAGTGCTATTCGGGGTATCTAGCTAGCTATATACATACATACAGGGAACTAATCCATTTACTAAGTACGTACACAAAGGATTATACAAATGCGACCAGAAAGCACCTTTTAAAAACCGTCCTTTTTTAGCTAAGGACCGGAAAAACGCAATGCGGGTTATTAACATACGGTAACAAACAAATAGTTATATACGATTAATTTGATTAATTCCTAAAGCCCTTAATTACTTTAATTAATCGCCGACACGGTAACGGAGCCGAAGCCCCAATTGGTTTAACTTCTTTAGGCTGGCGCCAGTTAAAAGAACGATAGCCTAAGCTGAATTTAAACCAGGTATCTTTTAAAACTAACGGAAACAGGGTGCCTAAGCTTGTTACAATTTAAAAAGATACCTAGGCTCGCGACCACTGAGCTATTAGGCCAGGAAAACGTTTTATATACGCTAACCTGTTACGTTAAAAGTTTTATAACTTTAAAAATCGGTTTTCTTTTTTAACGGTAATATTAATAAATAATTAAAATCGTTATTTTTTAAATTCCTTTTTATAAAAGGTTATTAAATAAAGGTTTTTTTCCGGTTAATTAAAGGATATAAATTAATTATAAACTAGATATAAAATATTAACCCTTTTAAGTAAAAATTAATGTAAAAGGTTATAATTACGTATAAATAAGTAATTTTATAAAATACGAAAATTTTAAAATTAATAAGTAAACGGATAATTTCGGGTAATCGTAACAAAAATGCCGTAGTTATTACTTTTAATAACGAAAAACAGGTTTTAATAAAAAAATACATTTTTTCCCGTATAAAAAATTAATATAAGCATTTCTTTTTAATTACTTTAATTAAATTTTATATAATTTCTAATTTATTTTATTTTTTAAATTAATTATTAACCGTTCGAAATTTATTAACAGGTTTATTTTTGCTTTTTACGTATTAAAAGTTGATATTTTTTTTTCGGATTTCCTAACGTATGTAATAATATTCGATTTAAATATAACGTTTTTTATCTATTATTTATGTTTTTTTTATTTAAAACTATTTATATTATTCTATAAAAGAGGAATAAACTTTTTAAATATAAGACTTAACTTTCTTAAAAAGTTTTTAATTTTAATTACTTTTATTACTATTATTTCTATTTTTACGTATTTTATTTTTATAATATATTTAATAAGCATACCTTATAATTTCGAAATTTATAAAATAAACATTTAAGTTATAAAAAATATATACTTTATTATAAACTTTGTTAACTTATAATTATTTATAAAACTTATATTTATTGTTTTAAATAATTTTAAATTAATATATTTAAAATATAAATATTTTTCTTTTAATTTCCGATACCGGAAAAATGTATTTAATATACCGTTTAAATATTTCAGCAATTTTTTAATATATTTCTAATATTTAAATAACGAGTTATTTAAAAACTTTACTTAAGCTTACATTATAAACGTTATATTTAATTTATTAACATAATTTAAAAAATTAAATTTCCTTACTAGGTTTATATATTTAATCGTTTTTTATTTATTAATTACGCCGTTATATATTATAATATATTTTACATAATTCTTAATAAATAATATAAGCCTTTTATTTTAATTTATTTAAGTTAATTAACTTTAATAACTTTTTAATTTATTATTATTCATTTAACCTAATATTTTCCGTTAATAAAGAACGGACGATTCGTACGTTTAGATATTAGTTCGTATTACCTAAGTTCTTAACTAAACCGTTTTTAATAATTTTCTTAGTAATATCTTCAAAACCTGATTTTTTAAGGTCGAAAAGCAAAATATTATTTACGTATAAAACAATAAGGTTTTTTATTTTAAAATTATAATATATCGCGTCATCCGAAATTAACGAATAAAAACCTTATTTTATAAATATTTTTCTTATTTTTTCTACTAAATAACTTCGCTTTACTTTAAATTATAAAATAAGTTTATTAACTTATATATCTTTTTATTTCTTAATATTAGAAATTATTTTATAAATAAGGTTATTAAGTTTAAGCCGTATTATCCAGGCTAAATTAAAGACGGGAAGTAATTATATTAATAATTAATACGATAAATACTTTACCTAATATTTTCGAATATAGCAATTATTAATGGTTTTTATGGTAATAATAATTTATACGTTTCGGTTACGAAAAACCTTATTTCGAAACCAATTATTAAATTCCCGTAAATACGTAATTTTTCGATTAATATCGACTAGGAGGCTTATATACATAATGCCAACAAACTTTAACTCTGATAAACCTTATACCTTCTGGCTTTACGGTTCGGTAAAAGGAATCTTTTAAAATATAATAACTGAAAAGATATTAAGCTTTTCGTAATAAATCTTAAGACCGTATAAAATAATTACTTTATAACCTTTTGCTAATTTTATAACATTAACTTCGATTAATTTTATGTTTTTTCGAATCCTTATTAATTAAAACAATTAAAATATACCGGGTAATTCTTATTATAAAATACCGGTATTCCGTAACTATAAAGCTTTTACGGAAAACGTTTTTCTTAAAATTTTTAAGCTTAATAAAACTTTAGGACGAATTAAAAATATCGATACCTCCGTCGATTTAACCGACCTTTTTTAAAAAGATCGGATTTTATTTCTAATTTTCGGATACGATTTAATTTATATAAATAAAAACAATTAAAAGTTGGACGATTTTATAATAGGAAATATTAACCGTATAAAGGAACTACTAGAAAAACTAGATATAAACGGTAAAAGGTTTAAAAATTTCGAAGGTTAACTTTTAATTCGATATATAGAAAATTACGAACGATAAGTTATACGGTTGTTCCGGATTACGAAAACCGTCCAGAATTCGGTTAAAAATGGACGTCGATAAGGGCATAATAAAGCAATCTATAAAAAGGTTAGGGCTTAATAAAGCTTAGCAATCGATAACATAATCTATTTATTTGTTTAATTTGGTTCTACGGTTACGTCTTCTTTAGGGAGAGAAATTATTTTATATAAATATCTTCCTTTAATTTACCGTTTAAATATCTAGTAATAAAATTTATTTTAAATATTTTTTACTCCTAGAAAGTAATTAACGTTATTAAAATCCTTTAATATATTACTTTTACTGTATTTATTATAGTTTCGTAATAATTATTTTCGTTTTCGTTACATAAATCTTTTTACGTTAGTATATACCTTATATTTATTTAGCTTTTTTAGAAACATATATATTTTTTTAATTTCTGTAAAAATAACTTCAAGTTACATTTTTGTTACGACCTAGTTGGCCACGGCCCCCAGAGACGGTCGCAACAGGGATCTAAGGATTAGGTGGGGCAATTACGTAATGGCTCGACAGGATCTATTGTAAAGCCCTTAGAGCCATACCGCACCAGCAACCAGGAAGATATTATATAAGACATTCATTTTTAAAGCTTAGATACCACCAGCTTGCAATACAACTTGGTTACCCAAGATACCCTTGGTATTACCAGACGTAACTAGTTATCCTTATTGGTTAGATCCCATAATACGACTGCCAACGTAAACCGTACGACTAGGTTTAATAGTTAGTTAACTAGCCCAGCCGTTACAATTTTTCGTTTTAAGCTTTTTATATGCTTTTTAATAATAAATTATTATTTATTATAATAATTAGCATATAAATATTATTATTTAATATATTAATTATTTATTCGTATTTATAAACGTGCCGGATAATATAATTGTCGTTTTTAAAATTATTAAAACGGTTTTTATCGTTATTTAACCTTAATAAATTAAAATAAAAGATATATAATATCGTTAGGTTCAACCCGTATTATTTAGGCTAAGTTAAAGATACGAAGTAATTATACTAATAATTTATACGATAAATATTTTACTTAATATTTTCGAATACGGTAATTATTAATACTTTTTACAGCAACGATAGATTATATTTCGGTTACGAAAAACCTTATTCCGACGCTAATTACGTAATACCGATAAATTTCGACCCTAATAAACTTTATGCCCTTTAGCTAATTTAATAAGGGAAATCTTAATAACTTAAAAAATATTAAACTTTTCGCAGTACAATTTAAATTCGTATAAAATGGCTACTTTATAACTTTTCGCCAGTTTTACAACTTCTTTAACTTCGATTAATTTTAAAATATCATTTTAAACCTTTATTAATTAAAATAACCAAAACATGCTGGTTAGATTTGAATATAAAGTCCTAATATTCCGGATTTCCGGTATCTCGACGGAAACGATTTCGATTAAATTACCCGACCTAAATAAAATAATCGGCCGAATAAAATATATTAATACCTTTATTGATATTAATACCTTTTCCGAAAAAAAATCGAATTTTATTTTTAATTTTCGGATACGATTTAATATAAAACGGTAAAAATAATCGATTTTTATATAAATTTATATTAAAAAATATCCGGTTTATAGAAAAATTATTAACAAAACTAAAAAATAACGATAACGAATTTAAAAATGTTAAAGTTCAACTTTTAAATCGATATAAACTGGAAAATTACGAATGATAATTTATCCGGCTATTCCGGATAATGAAAACCGTTTAAAATTCCGTTAAAAATAATTATCGATAAAGGTATAATTAGGTAATTTGTAAAAAAGTTATAGTTTAATACAGCTTAGTAATCGATAGTATAATTTATCCTTTTATTTAATTTAATTCCATGGTTACGTCTTTTTTAAAGAGAGAAATAAAAGATATATAAACCTTTTTCGCCTTTATTATTTTTACATTACAACTAGCTTTAATTTTAAATTAATTTTAAGGCCTTATTTAAGGCTTTTAAGGTATATAGCTTAAATATATTTTTTTTCAGACGTCCCCTTTTACGTTTAACTTGCTTGATTTTTTAATCCGTTTAGTTTTTTAAAATAACGTTATTACTTTTATTTTTCATTTTTACGCCTTACTTTGAATTATATTTTAAATATTTTTATACGGGTTATAAAAATAAACGAATAATATTTTTAAAGCTAAAGGTTTACTTAGTTTTTCTAGGTTTTTATAAATAATAATATACGGTATTATAAGTAATTTACCGCCTTTTAATAGCTATATTCTATTATTATATATCTTTTAATATCGTAGTAACATGTTTTATAGGCTTTTAATTTCTTTAATTTAATCTAATATATTTAATTAATTAAAATTATATACCTGCTATTAAGGATTTGGAAATAATTATTATTAAATTTATATCATTTATTTGGTTCGAATTCTTTTAAAAATATTTATTTAATCTTATATCCTTTATTATAAACTAGCTTATTTTATTGATAATATACGTTATTATATTTATTACGAAATTCTAAAAATATATAAAAAATTTTATTTACGTAAAAATTATACGCGTTTCGTTTTTTAAAAATTATATTCCTTATTTTGTAATATCGTTTTAATATTAGTTATATATGTTAAACTCTATTAATTCGATATTTTTTATTATAATAAAATCTTTTATTATCGTTATACCAACTTTTTACTGCCGTTAAAACGTAACATTTATATTTCTTTTATGTTTACCTTTTTCGTTAGGTAATAATATTTCCACATATATTATAATTTGCATAATATATTGGTATAAGTTTTATTAAATTTTATTTTAATTTTTGAATTTATAATACTTTTTATAACGTAATAAATTATTTATAATTAAACCGAAATTACTTTTATTTTTGATATTAATAAGCTTAATTAACCTTGTGTTATATTAAATTATATTTTCCGTATTTTCCTTTCGTTATACGCCGTGTAAGTGATATTTTTTATATTATTAAAGTTTAAATTTATCCCCGTAAACCTTTTAATACGCTATATTAATTATTCGGTATTAAAATAATAAACACGGTAATACTAAAAAATGATTTTTATAGTTTTTTTCGTTATTAAAATTTTCCCGTTTTTAAAAACGGTCGAAAATAGACGTTTTAAGTTATCCACTAAGTTATCGCCGTTTTCCTTATCAACTACCTCCTTTAATACGTATCCTTATTAATAATTTTTATCGTTTACTAAATCCGGGGCTTTAATAAGCTCCGGCTTCCTGTAAAACTATTGGAAAAATCCTTTCTGAAAAACGTTTATTATTAATAATTAAATCTTATTAAAGCTTATTTAGATATTATAAATTAAATAACCTTTTTTTTATACAATATCTCCTCGGAAAACACGTTTAAGAAAAGGTTATTAATATATAACTTATATTTAACTATAATTTCGTTTTTTATTAAACCTTTTTAAAACTTACTTAACAATATTAACAACAATAATAATTGCAAATCTTTTACCTGTTATAATTTAAATTCCTTTAAACTTAATAGTTATTATAATATTTCTTTAAAATTATTAACATTATTTATAATATTAACGTTTGTTTTTAAATTTTAAAGTAACTTATTTAAATTATTCCTATAAAAGAAATAAACGTATAAAAATATAACGTTTTTTATAATAATTCTTTTAGAACGTTTATCTAATTATAATTTAAAATATTTAACTTTTAAAGCTCTTTAGGCTTTAAGATATTTAATTATTAAAATTCCCTAAACTTCCTTTTAAATTATTTCATCGTATTACTACCTAAAGTTCTGAAATTATTATTTTTTAACGCAAATATTAAAAACTTTTCCGTTTACTCTGTATAAATCTTTTAAACCGTTAAAAATAAATTATTTTTCGTTTTTATTATTATTATAAACGTTACGAAAATTATTACTTTAATTATTCTGTTTATTATTACCTTTATATTAACTACGTTTTCTTTTGTTCTTTTATTGTTTTTTTTCTTTTACGCCTTAAGGTAATTTTTCGTTAAATATCTATATTTATTATAATTAAAATAAAATAACTTTCCGTTCTTATTCTATATAGGCCTGTTATCTCGGGAATTATTATTATTTCCTTTTCCTTTATCTTTCTAAGTATTATAAAATTTCCCTTTTTCTTTCTTATTAATACGGTTATAAAATTCGTTATTAAAATTATTAATGAATTACTAAAAGAAATAATTAATTTACCTAAGTATTAATTATATCGTTTTATATCAATTACCAGCATAATTTTTTACAGCAGTAAAAAATAAAATAATTTATTCCTTTAATTCGAACTTTATACCATAGTCTTTAACCTTTTGTAACAACTTTTAAAACTTCGTAATAAACTATACGGGGTCACTTTTATCGTATCTAATTTTGCTAAGCTTTTATTAAATGGACCTTTACCTAGTCTTACTTATAATTACATAAGTTTTCTTAAAGGTCCTTAATGTTTTCGTTTTTTTTTAATATCTATAATTAACATTAAAAACGCTTTTTTATACGTTTTGATAATAATTTTCGCAAAACGTAACTAATTAAATTATCTCAGCTTTATTCCGTTCTTATAACTAATCTTTTTAAGGGTAAAAGTTGAAACGTTATTTTAAAGCTCCTAATTAACCCAGCCTACTAAATAATTTTTCTTATTTAACGAAAAATTAAAACGCTGTTAACCTAATTTTATATCTTTATTATTAATGTCAGATATACATTCAGACCAATTATTAGCTCACTGAGCTACGAACCCCTCTTGGGTTGTATCAGCGACTGTTATTGGACAGCTTCTTATCAGGATTTATATAAGGTCCTGTCTTAACCTAATCTTCTTAGCTATAGGGGGCTATATTCTTACAATTACTCCCCTCCTTAAAAGCCTTAATCCCTAAGGCCACCAAGTCACCCCTTCCGTACGATTAGATTTCTATACAGAATTTCTTATCTGATAATAGCTACCCGTACCTGGTTAAGTCTGACAGTAACGTTTTTTAGCTAAGCTTTATTTAGTTAAGGCTAAGGGAAAAAAACCTTTATTACAACTAAGGGCAACGTTAATGCGCAAATTACAAAAGGTTTGGGCGTAACCTATAACCTCCGACCGATTCATTTCTGGTCTTATCGCCTTACTTTCTAACGGTACAACTTTCTTATACGCGTTATTTTACGCGATTTTAAATTTATTTATTCGGCTTTCTTTAACTATTTATTCGGCTTTTTGGCCCTTTAAATATTTTGGTACGTATATATTTTTGGTACGACTTAATATGTAGCAGGGGTAATTAATCCTATAACACCCCCGTAACAAGTAAATAGTTTATATTAAAAGATACGCCCCCTAAAGGAATTAAACCATTAACCCGTCGGGCGTTAAGTAAGTCGCTAATATAATTATTAAATATTTATTTAAACTAATTATTAGCTTATTAAGTTACGAACCCCTTTTAAGTCGTATTAACGATTGTTATTAAACAGCTTCTTATCAGGATTTATATAGGGTCCTGTCCTAGCCTAGTCTTCTTGGCTACAGGGGGCTGTATTCTTATAATTAAATTTTTTAAAATCGTTTGCTTTTTTTTTTAAATAAATACCTAATTCGTTAAAGCTATTTACGCTACTAAATCTTAAAAAGCTGCTAGAAATACTAAGGGAATTATTATAATAACCTTTTTATCTTCGAAAACCTTTAAATAAATTTAAAGATAACCTATTTAAATCATCGGGGTTTATACGTATTATATTTTCTTTTTTACGTAATTTTTTTCTCGCTTTTTTTCCTTTTCCAAAAAGTAAATTTCTTAATAAACCATCTTTTTAATTTCTTTTCGCTTTTTTTTAAAGGGTTAATCATTTTTACGTCGTTTTCGACGGCGATAAAAACTTTTTATAAATTTCCCGCCTTTTAAACATTTCGTAAAACGTTTTTTGCAAATATTCGTATTTTATAAATTCCGTATTACATTTAATTAAAGCATGTTTTATTAAAATACGTTCCCGAATTATAATACTATTTATTCGTTTTAATATATCGTTATTTTTTTCTTAATAAAACTTTAAATTTTTATTTTTATTTTTAACCGATTTATATTTATAATTCCGTACCTTAACCTTCTTTTTAATTCTATTTAAATTAATATTTAGAGACTTATAAAACTTGTTTAATTTTAATTAAAATTATTATTTTTATATAAAGATCTTATATTAGTTTTTTATTTATTACTATTAAGTTAATAAAGTTTTTTCCGAAAAAATTTCGAAAACAAATCTTTTTCCTACTATTATGTTTATTATAAACTGTTATTTTTCCCCCTTATTATAGAACTTTTTATTTAAAAAATCCTTTTAATTAAAAAATAAATAAATTATTATTTATATACTTCCTATCCTGTATGAAAACGAAATCTTTAGTAAATAAAATGTTTTAT
The DNA here is from genome assembly GCA_004155055.1 of Monosporascus sp. CRB-8-3. Taxonomy (NCBI): domain Eukaryota; kingdom Fungi; phylum Ascomycota; class Sordariomycetes; order Xylariales; genus Monosporascus; species Monosporascus sp. CRB-8-3. Next base: position 49,358 of record QJNZ01000100.1, on the reverse strand, counting down.
TCGATTATAGGGAATTACCTTAAAATACGTTTTTACTGTTCGTTTACTATCGTTAACCGCTTACTTTCTTTTAAATTAATTACACGACTCCTTTTCAAATCTTATATTCGCTTTATTAACTTAACCTGAAAATAATTATTCCGTTTAACGTATATGAATTTCCAATTAACTAAAAAAAATTATTATATCAATAATTATAGTAATCAAATATAGGAATATAACGAAAAGCGCAAAATTATTTTAGGAAAAATTAAAAAAATCTAAAGGTAATTGCCTTTACATATACGTTTAGCTATACAAAAAATGGTTCCTAGATAAAGGCTGTCCTAAGCAGCAGCTGCGACCTAGATATACCAGTCGTAAGTATTTAAAAGTACCAATTGCCAACAAATAATTTAAAAAAAAAGAAATTATAACGTTATTAACTTTAAAGTTTTGTATTGTTTAAAATATAATTATTTAACTCTTTATAATATAAACTAAACTAATATATAACTCGTTAATTAATATTATTATCGTTTTCGTTTTTAAAATTTTATATTATTATTTTATAATTTATTTATTTAATCTTTTTACCGATTTCGAAATTTATTTCCACTATTATAATAGTTTTGCTAAGTAATAATTAAAAACTTATTATTATATATATAACCGGATATATTTAACTTAATATACTATGTTTATATTTTATTTTAATACGAAATTTATTTTTTAATTATTAAAAATGTTAATTTTAAACTTGATTTTATAAAATCGTTACTACGCTTTCGGAAAATATAATATTTAAGATGTTAATAAATAAGTACCGTAACGCTATAAAGATAAACTTATTAATTTTCGGTCTTTACTTTATAGGTATTTATGATATAATTAATATAATAAATTATTTCGGTAATTATTTTAGAAAATATAAATATAAATAAAAAACTATTTAAACTATAATTTCGTATTATATAATAAATTTATCTTTTAAAATACGAAATTATATCGGGTTTTATTATTTTAATAAATTACGAAAAAAATTAATTAAAATTAATATATTTTTAAATATTTAAAACGTATATTTTAACTTAAAACTCGCTTTTAAAACGAGTTTAATTTTTAAATTTATTATAAATAATAAAATGTCCTAATGGCTCAGTAGTCGCGAGCCTGGGTGTCTTTTTCAATTGCGACAGGCTTGGGCACCCTGTTGCGGTTAGGCGCAAAAGACAGTTGGTTCGAATCCAGCTTGGGACGCCGGTTTTTTTAAGTGGCGCCAGCCTAAAAGGAGCTAAATTATTAGAGCTTCGGCTCCGCTATTGTGTCGGCGATAACTAAAGTGGTTAAGGGCTTTAGGAATTAATCAAATTAATCGTATACGTAATCGCATTTATTACCGTATTAAAAAACTCCTATTAATCGGGTTTTTTATCCGGCCTTTTAAAAGGTACGGTTTTTAAAGGTATCCTCCGGTCGCGTTTATAAGAACTAATGTGTATGTATATAGTAGATAGATTAGTTACGTTAGATAACTAATGGTATATATTCTTATAAATAATAAAATAAATAAATAATTAATATTAATATTTAATATATTTTAATTTAATTATATTTAATTAATTAATAATATCGTAAATTATTTATATAAACTTTTTAATTATTAAATATAAAACATATTTATTATATTATTATATTTAATTAATTACCGATATTTCTTATACGCGTGTAAATTTAATATAACCTATTAGCGGAACATATATTTTCCGATTAAAGGGAGCCCTTCCGTATATAGGGTACGTTTAACAGTTCCTACTAGCTGACAATAGCTATATCTAGCTGCTTCTCCCCCCCCCTAGTTAGAAATAAGGAACCTATAATTAAAGGACAGAACCCCAGGCTCAAGAATGCAACATAATTGTCGATATATATATATATATAATTTTTATTTTTATAATATTATTTTAATATTTTTATATTTAAATTTATAAATAATAATTAATAAAAAGAAATAATAGTTTTTTATATTTTAATTATATCTTATTATTTTATAATATATAAAATTATTAAATTATTAAAATAAAACTTAAATATTTTTATATTTTTTTATATTAATAAATATAATTATTATATAACGTCTCGGATAAACTTACGGGATAAACAAGCTTACGGAATAGTTTTTAACATATTCTAATTACCTAATTTTAATTAACTATTTTTTAATATTAATAATATAAAACGGCTTATAAAAAAAACAAAAATAAACTTAGCCGTTTAAGTTAAAAAACGAAACCCGATATTTAATTATACAACACTTAATTTTATCTATAAAATCGCCCATTTTACTTTATACGTACGATATATTAATAAATCCTTTAAAACCGATATTATTTTTAATTCGCGAAAATTAACGCCGACCGAAAAATAATTAATTATTAATCGAATCCTTAACTTAAATACGTAAACGTTTTTTATCCAGTATTAATATATTAAAAATATAGCAAATTTATTATTTACGTAACGTATTATAAAATACGTCAGGATTAAATAGGTATTTAATTTTGTTAAACGGTAACAAAAATTCGAAACGTATTTAAATCGAAAAATAAATTATTAAAAGGTTTTATGCGAAAATTTAAAAGTATTTTGTAAATAATTTAAATTTATTCGGGTTATAATTACAAAATACGGTATTGTAAAGGAAAATATTTACAAAATCGACGAGACAAAATTTTTAATAAGGTTTTTTATAATAGCCGGCATAGTTATTACTAATGTTAAAAAACGTAAAAAACTTAAATAAATTTAATAAAAAAATCGGGAATAATTTATAATAATATAAGCTATTAATTCTTAAAGCTAAGCCCTACCCCTATTTATTATCCTTACCGGAAAAAACTACCTTTTTCGCTAGTTTGCCGATAACCTACTTTTACCTAATTAAAGGATTATTATAAATGAAAACGGCTAAACGATAAATAAACTGGATTTAAAATAAGTTAAATATTTCGATAAATATATTCGAACACGTATTAAAAATTTAAAACGTTTTCTTATTCTTAACAATTATAAAAATTATTATTCGATTAAATTCGAAAATTATTATAAAGTTAACGATATTATTACATTTTATATACCTGCCCATTTTTTTTATCGGTTTTAACTTTTTAACGTATCTTATTTTTCCATATTAAAACCTGTTTATTTATTATATATCGAAAATTTTATATAACGTTACGTTATTTATATTACTAAGGAAAATTTTATCGCCGGTTTTCGCAACGTATTTAAAGTTGCCATAATAACCAATAATATCAAATCCAGATTTGCGAAAATTAATTTCGTTCCATTCGATTTTAATAACGTTTTTTCCAAATTCGAAATTTTTTTAATTATACCTATACCAACCGTTTTCCCGTTAACCTCCGCCGGTTTTATTCGTTCTCTATCTGCAAAAACCTTTAATAATATTAAAAAAATAACAAAATAAAGACGTTATTTACCAAAAAAAATTAAAAATTACTAAAATAACTTGCCGACAAAAATCGTTAAATCGGCGAGTTTTTTAACAAAAATTAATTTATTACTTTTATACGAAATTGCTCTTTTTCGAAAAAAAATTACTTAATTACGTAAAACGAACCATATTTTAAATAAATGTTATAGAACTAAAAACGTACGTCTTTAAAAAAAAGGAATACTTACTATAAGGAAAACAAAAGCTTTTATAGCTAAAAAAAAAAGTAATAATAAGCAATTACAGTTAAAAAAAACTAAAGGTAATCGTCGTAAAAAAGTTTAAACGAAAAAACGGAAATATAATATCTACGGAAAGCCCGGACATAATACACGCATTTATAAGGAAGTTATAAAGACGTTTAGTAATAAAAAATCCGATTAATTTAAATTAATTTAATATATTATAATTAAATAAATTAAATTTGTTATCGCGAAATGCTAAAAACCATCCCGTAAGCTTATTCATCCCGTAAGCTTCTCCGGTACGTTATTAATTAGTATATTTAATTTAATTTAATTTTATACTTTTAAACCTATATATTTATTTATTTTATTCCCCCTGTTATTTATTAATAATTTATATAATTACGTATTTATAAAAACTTAATAATTAATTTTTAAATAATTCTTTTCGTAATTAAAATATTTAATTTATGTTAATTATAAAAATTAGTTATTATTATTATATTCGAACATCTTAAATATAATAATAATTATATTAATTCTTAATATATTTATTTTATATCCTTACGATAATATTAATATTATAATTTAATATAACGTATTATATAAGCGAGTCGTTTATATAAACAAGTTGCTTATTTTTCAGCATTTTATAATAACGAAGTTAAATAAATCAACTATAATATAATAAATTAATTTAAATTACTTAAATTCCTTATCGCCAGACGTTTTTATAATTTCTTTATAAATACGTATATTATATCCGGGCTTGCCGTAAACGTTACATTTCCGTTCCTTCGTTTAAACCTTTTTACAACGATTATTTTTAGCCTTTATTAATTGCAATTATTTACTATTACCCTTTTTCTTAACTATAAAAACCCTTGTTTTTTTTATAATAAGTATTTCCCCTTTTTAAAGATATATATTTTTAGTTTTCCGACGTTTACTAAGGACATAATTTGTTTCGCGAAAATAGCCGTTTTTTTTTAAGAAAGTAATTTTATACAATAACAATAAGTTATTTCTTATTAAAAGATTAACCGATTTAATTATTTTTGTCGGCGAGTTATCTTAATAATTTTTAATTTTTTTTTGCAAATAACATTTTTATTAAATCGCTTTAGTAATATTTCTAGGAATTTTTGTAAATAAAAAAATAACGGAATTGGTAAAAGTAAATAAAAAGATAATCGGTATAAATATAATTAGAACTTTAACTTAAAAAGGATGCGATTAAAATCGAATAAAACAAACCCCGCTTTTATAAATCCGGATTTAATATTATCGGTTATTATAAAAGCTTTAAACGTATCGTAAAAACCGGCGATAAAATTTTTTTTAGTAATATAAATAACGTAACGTTATATAAAACCTTTAATATATAATAAATAAACGTATTTTAATACGGAAAAATAAAATATGTCGAAAAATTAAAACCGATAAAAAAAATAAGTAAGTATATAAAATATAATAATATTATTAATTTTACAATAATTTTTAAATTTAATCGAATAATAACTTTCGTAACCGTTGAAAATAAAAAAATATTTCAAACTTTTAATATACGTTTTAATATATTTATCGAAATATTTAATTTATTTTAAACCTAGTTTATTTATCATTTAACTATTTTCGTTTACGGTAATCCTTTAATCAGGTAAAAATGGGTTATCGGCGAACTAGCGAAAAAAGTAATTTTTCCCGGCAAAAATAATAAATAAAAACAAGGCCTAATTTTAAAAGTTAACGGCTTATATTATTATAAATTATTTTTTATTCTTTTATTACGTTTATTTAGGTTTTTTACGTTTTTCGGTATTTATAATTACTATATTTGTTATTATAAAAAAACCTATTAAAAACCTTATTTCGTCGAAGTTATAAATATTTTTTTTTGTATTATTATATTTCGTAATTATAATTCGAATAAACGTAAATTATTTATGAAATATTTTTAAATTTTCGCATAAAACTTTTTAGTAATTTATTTTTTAATTTAAACGCGTTTTAAGTTTTTTTTACCATTTAATAAAGTTAAACGCCTAATTAATTCCGATACGTATCGTGATATGTTAAATAAATAATAAATTCGTTATATCTTCAATATACTAAAGCCGGATAAAAAACGCTTACGTATTTAAATTAAGGATTTATTCGATAATCGATTTTTTTTCGGTCGGTATTAATTTTTGCAAATTAAGGATAATATCGGCTCGGTAAGCTTTATCGTTATATCGGTTTTTTAAAATAAATTCGGGAACGTTATATATTATATAAAACCGTTTATAATTAAGTTTCGGGTCTTTTTTTTTTTAGCCTAAACGGCTAAGTTTATCCTCGCTTTTTTTATAAGCCGTTCTATATTGTTAATATTAAAAAATAAACAATTAAAGTTACGTAATTAAAATGGCGTAAAAAACGAACGACTCGCTTATATAGTACGTTAAAATAATAAAAAACTTTATATATATAAATTATATGTCCTAATAACTTTATAATCGCAAGCTTAGGTATCTTTTTTAATTGCGACAGGCTTAGACACCCTGTTACGGTTAGACGTAAAAGGTAATTAGTTCGAATCCAGCTTGGAACGCCGGTTTCTTTAGGTGGCGCCAGCCTAAAGGAGCTAGACCAATTAAGTCTTCGGCTCCGTTACTGTGTCGGCGATTAATTAAAGTAGTTAAGAGCTTTAAAAACTAATTAAATTAATCGTATACGTAACAATTTATTTATTACCGTATTAATAACCCGTATTGCGTTTTTTTATCCGGCTTACTATGGAGTACGGTTTTTTCGGAGATGCTTTCCGGTCGCGTTTGTATAGATCTACTTATATATATATATATATATAATAAACGAATTAGCTATATATAACTAAATATCTTAATAATACTTTACCTTGTATATAAATTATATAAAACCTATTAAATATCGTTAATATTTATAAATATTATTAACAACTTATTTTAAATATATTTAAATTTTAATATAATAATTAATTCTTAAAAAGTCTCGGTATAATAATTTTATTTATTTCACTTAAATATTTATTATATTTAAACAAAAATATTAAATTAACTAATAAATTAATTAAGTTAATTAAGTTAGATCGACGACAAGGTTAGTAATCTCTATAACGTACTACGTAGCGGTAATATTAATAGCTGTTATTAAAACCTTTTTATTTTAAACGTGCTAATATTTAAACACGATAATCAGCCTTAAGGAAAATAAATTTTCAATATAATAACCGTCGTTTATTTCGTTCGTAAGCTTATTACGTTAAAAAGAGGACATATTTAACTTATTAATACCTAATCTTTTTTAATTAATATATTATAGTATATTAATATGTTAGTATTAGTAATATTTATATATTACTCCGACTTTATAGTAAAAAACTATAAATATATAAAACATTTTTATATTTTTATATTTTTATATTTTTATATTTTTATATTTTTATATTTTTATATTTTTATATTTTTATAATATTATTTATTTTAGAAGTAAATTAACTAATAATTATACAATAAATATTTTTTTTTAAATTTAATTATATTTAAAGTGATGTTATTATATAGTTTTATTTATATGTTAATTTTCTTAATTATAACTTACCTAGCTAGCTAACATTACTTATCCTAACGATACGAGGGGCCGGGTTCCCGATTTAATAATGGCCCCCGGTTTCGTTCTCGGTATATAGCGCCTACAGTAGCCTTCTCTAGTTAATGTGCTATTGCACACCTGGCTAGCTGATACGTTGCCTTCTTTAGTTCGTATTCTCTAGCACACATGGCTACCTGATAGGTAGCCTTCTTTTACTTAATGTGCTATAGCACACCTGGCTAGCTGATACGTAACCTTCTCTAGTTAGTGTGCTATAGCACACCTGGCAGCTGCCTGGCTAGCTGACACTACTCGACCTAGCGATGCGAGGGGCCGGGTCCCCGATCCAATGATGGCCCCGGTCTCGTTATCGGCATATGGTGGCTGCAGTAGCTTTCAACTAACACCGCCCCAACTCGGATCTTAATGCAGTGAGCGCTGGTATAATTAAGCGCGACCACCACTTTCCGGCCATGGTCCGAATTTTGCGAAACTTTATGTTGTTTGGGCTGCCCCACGCACATTAGATGCTCTGAAAATCCTTCCCACGTTTCGGGCCTTAACATGAATGATACCAGCTGTCCTGTCAATATTCCCGGATATAGCCATCATGGGAATTGCAATCTCCTTTGCGCTCCAGCGTCGTGGTCCGATGTTCTCATCTTCTTCCTAGCGAACTATGCCGCTCATGCAGCAACGGTGGTCACCCTTCCTGGAGAGAGCCCTTTTGACACCATCCGTGGCATGATCATAGCACTCGTGTTTCCTAGTTCTGGCGTCATTAAAGCCATTCGGGTTATCGCGACCGGAGCCCAGACGGCACCCACAACGTTACGAGCGGCCGCTCGAGCTGGAGCCCTCTGCATAGTTATAAAAGAGTCCGAGATAAAACACGAGCGAGGAGAGCCGCTTGACTCTAATTTTCTCAAATTCCTCGAGGCCTTAATTGTCAAGACAGAGACAGATTCGAATGACATGGACAGGAGAAACCCAGAAAACAGCGTCGGGAGAGGTACAGAACTCGGCGACCAGCCACCCCTAAGTGACAAGGCAGAGAAAGGCACCCGTAGTACGGGGAGAAGAGACGAGGAGCATAGGATTGAAAGTGACCCAGAGCTCGCTGCACAACCAGAGTTCCGAGCTCAGCGTGGTAAGACGACTACAGCGTATAGCGTTCCCTGCAAGTCAACCGAGCTAACAGGACCACGTTAGAACTGCGACCGATCATGGCCGAAAAGGTTCATGGTCTGCAGACGCTACCCGTGGGATACACACTGGTAGTTCTGTACCCAGATGCAGAGTTCGAAATCGATCCGCAGCTGGACTCTACCTGGCCCTTGAGCCTCGTCAAAGTACCCAGCGGGCCCCGTTTTGTCCTTGCCAGCAACTACAACGTCTTGAAGATTCTCGCCTCTATTGTCCAGTTGCTTTTCGGTATGTCGACTCTCTATCGTGCGCGAGGTGATCAGGTTGACCGGTTCGGATATGTCGCCTTTGGACTAACGGTAGCTCCTTATGCCTGGATGTCCCTCCTAAACCTCGTGGGCAACCTTGTCTCGCCGCAGTATCCAGCAAAGTTTCTTGTTGGGTCGCCGACTCTGGAAGATTTGAAGGATAGACTAGCTAGGCGAAACCAAACGAACGAGTTCTCAATTGACGGGACTGTTGGGAAAATTACCCCTCAGACAGAAAGCGAAGTCAAGAATGGACGACGTCATCCAGTAATAGACCCTTCTTATTCGACAGCCGGCCGTTTCCAGCGTGTTGGAATACTTATCGCAGCTGTACCTTTAATAATAATCGGTGGGATCTCTTCGTATAAGCCTGGGTCCAGCGCATTATACCAAAGGGTATGGATAATGTTATGGATAGTTCTTGGAATTATCTCAGGCCCGGCGTTATATGTTCTAGAGCACGCCCGATATCGTGGAGGACCTCCACCTGGCAGAATCTCTACAAGGATGATGTTTGTGTTAATGGTTTATGGTGGCGTTTCTATTGGCGGTTTCGTAATAGTTGGCGAGATGATCAAGCAGTACGGAGTATGTTCCAACTTGAAGGGGTAGATTAAATTAATGCCGGCGGACTACGTATAACGTTATAACCGTTATTATAAGCCAGGGAGGTTTTAGAAAAGATATATAACGTTTATAATTACGTTTACGTTTATGTGTATAAGTTTAAACCTTTCCAGATTTTCCATTTATTAGTTATTTTGAAATTTGTTAGTAAGACTAACTGTAAAGGTAGGCTTAATTAAGCAATTATTAAACATATTTGTACGTTTTATATTGGTAAAAGTATTATAACGGTTATAAGCTTAACTTGCCTTTTTGCGATTAGGACCTTATTTTAAAGGTTATAGTTACGCCTATAACGTAGTATTCGTAGCTATAGCTATCGCTTTTTGTTAGATATAGGGGATATTAGTTGTGTTGTTGTATTAGGCTAAGTTGCGTATGTTTCTTGTACGCGTATAGCTTTTGTGTAGCCTAGTAACGGAATATATATTTTCCGATTAAAAGGAGCTTTTCCGTATATGGTGTGCGTTTAGTACCCCTTATTAGTTAATATACCCTTTTAACGTTTTGAAATATTTATGGCGTTAATCGTTACGTATTATTATTTCCTAGAGCTATAGTTTTTTATTTAATTTTTCCTCCGGCCATTAAATTTTTTTAATTAGTTAATTTTTTTTAAAATTATTTGTAAGGTGTTTTTTTACCGCTTAACGGTTTTTATAATATTTATTAGTTTTAGTTGTTTTTTAAAGTGTTTAAACGGTTTATATAATAGGGTTTTAGTTAGTTTATTAGTTAATATATTATTTATAGGCGTATAATTTATTTTAATTACGTTTTTTACGGTTTTTTGTAGTTAGTAGTTATGTATATTTACGTGCTGTAATTTTGTTTGTAATAGGGCGATGTCGGCGTTAACGAGCCGTATAGTTTGTTAATTGTCGTATTATATATTTAACGGTCTAGTATTTAAGGTAATTTTTAGCTTTTTAATTAATCGAGAAGTAAATAAGGTTTTTTTATAATTTACGTAAGGGAAAATAATTCCGTTTTTATTATAAAAGTAATTATTATGTTTTATTTATTTGTCCGTTATTTTATTATTTTTTAAATAGTTTTATAACGTAATCTTAGGAATTCTTTCGATTAATTGTATTATTTGCGAAGGAAGCGTTATTTTAAATATTTAATAAATTTTCGTTTTCGAATTATAACGTTAACGTTTTAATCCCGATTAAATATAATATAATTCGATTAATAGTTTTATAATATACGTTATTAAAGTTAAGGTTAAAACGGGTAAATTAAGATATGGTAAAGGATATATTAGGTTACGTATTTATCGTTACGTAAAGAATAAAACCGATTTTTTTTTAGTATTTGTTAATAAAGTTTGGATGGGTTAGATTAAGATTCGATAATAGTTTAACGTTAGTTATAAGCGTTTTTAAAAGGTTATTTAGATTTTTTTTAGAGATTAAGTTAGTTAATTTATTTATAAAGTTAAATTTATCGGCAGTTGGTACTTTAAGATAATTACGGCTGGTAAGCTCAGGTTAAAGAATATTACCTGGAATACCCTTTGTTATAAAAGAACCTTTTAAGTATAAATTATGTATGTAAAGGCGGTTCGCCTTAGATATTTCCAGTTTGCAAAATTATTAATATAAAGTTTTGCGTTAGTATTCTGTATTTAATTACTATAACTGCTGATATGGTAATATTTTCTGGTTAATTAATAACTTAATACGTTATACGAAATAGTTATTTACAAATTAAATTAATAAAGAAAATACGAGATTTAAAAGAAAATCGTTTAATTAACGATTTAAAAAAATGTTAGGCAGTTAACGATAACGAACAAGTAATAAAACCCTGGGTAGTTCCTTGTTAAATAAAGCGGCTTATCCGAAACCTTATTTTTTTCTTTTAGCTAGGATTTTTTTATAATAGGGATATTCCCTAGGACGAATTTTATAGTAAGGAAAAGAAGGAATAAAAGTTTATATTAAATAGGGCGGTAGGAAAAAAACTTGTTTTCGGGATATTTTTAAAAAATACCCCATTATTTCAGTAACCGAAAAAGGACCGATTTAAAACCTTTATCCAGAAATAACAAACTATAACGGACCTGAATAAACTTTATACATCCTTAGGTACCAGTATAAACGGTATTAAACGTAACGTTAAGGTACGAAAAAATAAATATCGGCAGGTCGAAAAAAAGGTTAAAAAACTAAAGTTTTAAAACGAAAAAAATAACGATATTATAAAATATATAAATACCATAATAATACAGTTGTTAAATACGTTCTAACTTAAGACGTAAAGTTTTAAAAGTTTGCGTAATATAAGTATATAACCGAAAGCATTATAAAGCGTACTGCCTAAGGTTAAGGTTAATAACTTTAAGGAAATACTTATCGTATTAGAAAGCGATATAAAAAAAATTAACTTACTAAGAAAAAGCGAAACGAAACTTAGGAAGTAATTTATAAAGAAGCCCGACCCCCCGAAGAAAAAAAAAGCAAGTTATTTAAGGGAAAAGGAATAATACGCGATAACCCCGATAATTCAAACAATTCCCCTAGCAGCTTTTCGAGCCCTAATAGCTTAAACAGCTTTAACGAATTAGGCGTTTGCTTAAAGGATAGAGAAAAGGACTTTAAAAAGTTTAGTAATGTAGATATAAAGCTACGTTAAAAGCGTTTTAACTTTTCGTTAAATAAAGAAAATCATGTAATAGGTTAGGTTAATTAGGAACTTTAAAGTAACGTTTTAAGTTTTACGATGGAAGAAATTAACTATAAGGACGGGATAAAACTAGGTTAACTGGATTAATTCCGTTTAATAAAGGCTATTACTAAAACTTATAAAAAAACGCCCTTAAAATTATTTATAGGTATTAAAAAAGGCATAAAAATGTTAAGGACGTTCCGGAGAACCTATATAGTAATAGGTAAGGTTAGGCAAAGATTCCTTTAAAAAAAGTTTAGCAAAGTTATTTATAATAAAAAAACCCGGTATAATTTACCATTAAGTTTCAAAAGTTTTTCCGTAAAGTGAAAAGTTATGATATGCAATTTAAAACGGAGGAATAAATTACCATGTTGTTTATTATTATAAAGAACCGCGTTAATAATTAGCGCAAAACTATTTAATTAATATTACGGCAAACGGATTACTCCTTCCAGCAGCTAATCGACGATTTTAATAACGAATTCCATAACCGATCTAACAAAAAAAAAACAACAGACAGTCCGCTAACGCACGAAAAAACAAGGGAAACAAAAATAACAATAACAACTCCCGAAATAACAAGCCCGCATAAAACAAGAACGGAAAGCCACTCTGCTTCAACTGTGGCAAATACGGACACCTGGCGAAGAACTGCCCTAAGCCGCAAAAAAAGAAAAACGGCAAAAAAAAAAAAGGAAAACGTAGCTAACGTTAGGGCAATAATAAACAGAACAACTAAAGCAACAATTTTCGCAACGCCCATAACGGCAACAGAAACGAAAAACAATTTATTTCTAACGGCCTAAAGGATCTGTACCGATTAAACGGAAAAACCTTTAACGTTTACGTTAAAAAATAACAATTAAAAAACCTTATGCAATAATACGATAAAATGATTTAAAAGGTAACCCAAGGAGCTCCAATAACTAAACGCCTTAAAACCCGGAAAGCTTTAATAAGTAAATATACTAAAACTTAAGTAACTAATCGCTTAAAGTTACAAAAAAATAAACGCCCTAAAGAAACTATTATAAGAAACGTTATATTTTTATACGTTTACTTCTTTTACGGGAATAACTTAAATAAACTGCTTTAAAACTTAGGAATAAACGTTAATATTACGAATAACATTAGCGACTTTAAGAAAAACATTATAATAAATATTAAATCTAAGGGAATCTAAATTATAACAAGTAAAGGACTTATAGTTATTACTTTTATTAACATTATTAAATAACCTTTAAAAAAGCCTAATAAAACAAAACGAAATTAGAATTAAATATACGTTATACATTAACAACTTCCTTTTAAAAGTATTTTCCGGGAAAATATTTTACAAAAAAGGAAAATACTTAAATCGTAACGCCTTAATAAGCCTTGATAAAACTTAATTATTAATAATTAACGTTTTTCGAAAAGGATTTTTCCTATAACTTTACGGGAAGCCGAAACTTAATATTAAGGCCCTAAACCTAGCAAACGACAAGAATTATTAATAAGGATTCGTACTAAAAAAGGTATCCGGTAAGGAAAACGGCGATAACCTAGTAAATAATTTAAAACGCATATTTTTAAACGTTTTTAAGGACAAAAAAGTTTTAATAACAGATAAAATTATAAAAAAAATTATGCTTTAACACCGCCGCCTCTACCACCCTAATACCGAACGATTAATATAAACCATCAAAAAATTTACGGGGATAAATTTAAACCCTAACGATATAAAAAATATCCTTTATACGGCGTATAACGAAAGAAAAATACGGAAAATACTATTTACAAACCTTTAAAAACGAAAGAAATATATAAAAAAAATTATTTAATACGACGTAAAGTTAATTAAACCTATTAATATTAAAAACAAAGGTTACTTTAATCTTTTCACAAACAACTTATCATATTACAAAAAATACTATTCGTTTAAAAATAAAAATAAAGTTTAACAAAACTTATACGCATATATTACGCAAATTACAAAACGTTTAAAAACGCTACTACCGGACGAAAAAGGTAAACGCAAAAAAATACAAATCCTACGCCTTAACGGCGGCAAGGAATTCGGTATAACGATAATTAAAAACTTCTACGCCATAAAAAGTATCGAACTGGTAATTTCCAACGTATATAATTAATATCAAAACGGAATTATAAAACGAAATATATAGTTTTTACAAAACAAAACACGTACAACCTCCGTACAAATAAAAATCCCTATATATTTCTGGGATTTCGTAATAAAAGTAATAACGCACATTATTAACAAAACAAATCAATCCACGGTAAAAAATATAATACTAATCAAATATTTTAAAAACGTATTCGAACCGAATAAATTATATAAACCTAATAACGGTTACCTTCGGATTTTTAACAACAAATATATAATTCTAATTAACAAAAATTACAGAACCAAATCAAAAAAACTAACAGCCCGTAAAATAAAAGGAATACTGCTAAGTTATTAAGGGATATACAACTATAAAGTATAACTACTAAAAGGCGGTAAATTACTTATAACACCGCATATTACTATTTACGAAAACCTAGAAAAACTAGGCAAACCCCTTAGCCCTAAGGATATTATCTAATCACTTCCACAGCCCGTATAAAAACGTTTAAAACACCGTTAAAAATAAAACGTAAAAATAAAAAACAAAAACGACAACATCGTTTCAAAGGATAATACGGACCAAAAAACCAAGCAGGTCAAACGCAAAAAAGGACGCCCGAAAAAAACTGTCCCCAAGCTATATACCCTAAAAGCCCTAAATAAAGCCCTAAAGTTAATTCAAAAGCTAAAGTTAACCTTAACCCAAAAAGGCGAAAGCGAAAGTGATTTATATACTTTCCATTTCAACTTATTAACGTTAAATAACGATAAAAACCGTTTTAATAACTTTAAAAATACCGATTAAGCTATTTGGAACGTTTACGAATACAAACAAGTAATTAACATATTAAATATTAACATTTATAAATTATTTACTACCATAAATAACGGCCTATCTCTAAAAAAAGCTATAAAAAGCCCAAAACGAAAAATATGGTTTAAGGTTATCTTTACAAAGATTAAAAAAAACCTTTCGCGCAAAACCTTCAAATTTACGTTCTTTAATAAAGTTACTTAAAGGTACCTTATTAATACTAAATAAATATTAAGAAAAAAATATACGTTTACAAGAAAGCTAAACAAGTACAAAGCACGTATTTACGCAAAAGGATTTATACAGCGAAAAAAAATTAATTACAACGAAACAATAACAAGCACCGCAAAAACAGGATACTAGAAAATCTTAATAACGTTAACCGCCTTTTTAAGGTAGTATATATTCCAGATAAACTTTATTGCTACGTACCTAAACAGCAAGTTAAAAGAAAATATTTATATAAAATAATTTCCCATATTAAAAAAATATTTTAATACGTATCCAAAAAACAAAAAAATATATAGGTTTTCCCTTAAAAAGGTTATTAAGTTAATAAACTTACTGTACGGTTTAAAATAGGCCGGAGCTGTTTAACAGGAAAAAATAAAAAAAATATTTGTAAAGTAAAGTTTCCGTCCGTTAACTTCGAATAACGCGATATATTATAATCCCAAAATAGGAAACGTTATCGCCTTATACGTAAATAACTTCCTGCTTTTCGGCCCTGATAAATAACATCTTAAGGATATTACTAAAAGGATTACTAAGAACGTCCTAATTAAGGATTTAAGTAATACGGATTAGTACTTAAGCGTACGAATTGTCCGTTTCTTACTAACGGGAAATATCAGGCTAAACTAATAACAATATATTAAAAAATTACTAAAGTTAATCGGCTTAAACGAAATAAAAAAACAACTTACGCCATTTGTTAAAAATTACTTAAAGTACGCCGTAAGGAATAAAAGCGTAATTAATAAAAAAAAAACGTACGAATATACAAGCTTTATAAGGAAATTTAATTTTTTCAGTTACATTAACAAATTAAATATAACGTTTATAACGTTAACTTAAGCTAGGTTTATAAATAATCCGTTACCTAAATACCAGGAATATATTAAGCAATTACCGCAATATTTAAACGGTACGGCAAACTTATTTTTTCGGTACCGGAAGCTAGAAAACTACCCGTACCGGAAATATAACAACTTAAGCCTATTCGGAACAGTAGATATAAATTTTGCAAACAGTAAATTAGCTAAGTCCATAATAGGTTACGTATTTTTTATAATTAAAACGCCCGTATTATGGATTTTAAAATTACAGGGCGTTATTATTAAATATATTATTAAAATAAAATACGTAAAAATAGAAACAGTTATAACGGAAATAGCTGGGATTAAGAACTTTCTGATAAAACTAAAATTTATACTTAAGGGCCTTATTCCCATCCTGGAAAATAATATAGGTATATTAAAGTAAGTAACAGAAATATAGATGATACGGAAAAAACGTTATATTCGACTAAAATACCATTACGTACGTTAAAAGGTACAGGAAGGTAATATTAACTTCCAATACGTAAAAAACAAGGATAACCCAGTAAATAAATTAATAAAACTTTTTAATAAAGTTAATTTCGAACGATTTATGGCGAATTTAGGACTAAAGAAAATACAGAACGAATTAAAAAATATTTAAGGTCGATAGATATAGGGGTTTAATGGCCGAGATTACCTAAAGCAAAAGGGCGTATCGGTAATTAGTACTTTAAGATAATTACGGTTAATGGGTTTAGGTTAAAGAATGTTGCCTGGGATACCCTTTATTATAAAAGAACCCTTTAAGTATGGATTATATATGTAAGGGCGGCTCGCCCTAGACGTTTCCAGTCTGCAAAATTATCAATACAGAGTTTTGCGCCAGTATCCTGCATTTGATCACTGTAACTACTGACAAAATTAAAATAAATAGATTTTTTTGTTAGGTTTGTTTTTAATTATTTTAATACCGAGGAATTATTATAAGTTTTTATTTTTTATAAAGGTATACCGTTTCCGAATTTAATAAATTAATTAATTAATAAGGTTTTGATTTTTTTTGTAATATAATGTTACGATATTGTTTACGAAAAAAATAAGTATTTTTTAACGAATAAAGTAATAAGGTTTATAAGAAATGGGGTTAAGTTTTAAATTTTTAAATATTCCGGTAAAATCTTTTTATTATAATAATAGCGATTTTTTTAATTTATATAAAATTTTCTTAATTAGGAAAATTTTGTTACGTTACGGGTATTTTAAGGGAGTTTTTATATATATTTTATAAGGTAGTTAGGCGATAATAAAAACGTTAATAACGTTATATTATTTTAACTTTTGGTTAAATATAGTTATAATAGTAATTAGGGTTTTAAATGTTTTTTAGCTGTTAATTATTTCGTATAAAAAGATATATTTTGTATTTTTATAATTAGTTATATTTGTTAAATTTGTAGATATATATTTATATGTATTTTAGGATTTGTTTTTTTTGGTAGAAGATTAATTAGTAATTTTATTAGTGAGCTTTTTTAGTTTTACGAAATATTTCCCCTAATAGGTGTATATTTAGCTTTTTTGGTTTTGCGGCGGTGGTGGTAAATTACGTTTATATATTTGGTTTCGTAATTTAAAGATTTTGTATATTTTCGTATTAAAGCTTTTCCGATTAAGATTATGCGTATTTTGAGTAATTAATTTTTTTAAATTTCCGTAATTTACCGGCCGATTATTAATCGTATTAATAAAGTGAGTTATTCGTTTTGCGTTAAATGCGTTTTTTTATATTTTATGATCGTACCGATAATTATTTTTTCGATCCGGAATGTACGGGAAGTTTACGTTTATAACCCGTAAGGTATTTTCGTTTTTTATCATTATTTTCGGTTAAATAGCGTGATAAGAATTTAGGGGTATTTTTATTATTTCCGTCGGCATAATAATCGTAATAGTTATTAGAGTAAACGTTGGTAGAGGTAATGGTTTAGGGGATGGAAATAGTTTGAATATAGTTGTTATGTAAAGGTAATTAATTTTATATGAATAGGTTTCTTTTTTTTTACTCCGTACGTTTCGTATTTTTATATTAGTTTGAAATTATTTTTTTTATATAATTGGTAATTAAATTATTTTGTTTAAGTTTTCGTTTTTTTTATATTTGTATATTTAGGTAGTTTAAGTTTTAATTAAATAGTTTTACCTGTTACAGTAATTTTTGTAATTTCTTATATAACGTATGAAAGGTTATTTTTTAAGTTTTTGATATTACTTAAAAAGGTACTTTTTTTATTAAATTGTACGTTTTAAATGGTAATAATTTTGTTAATTAACGGGTTTTAAATTTTCTAAATATTCGTAAATCGGTAATTAATTCAGAAGTTAATGTATGTTTTAAGATTTAATTTTTGAAATTTTTGTTCTTTTTATAGCGGTAGTTGTTATACTATAAGTTATATAGCTATATATTTGTAAATAGGTTTATTAAGATTTTTAATTAAATATTGTAATATTGTTTTCATATATTAAGTAAGTATAATAAATTTTGTATAGGTTTTGCTAAAAGAATGCGTATTTAAGAGTATAGTTATATAAATATATTATTGTTTTAAAGATGTATACGATTAAGAATAAGGGTAATTTAACGTTATTTCGTATCGTAATCGTTTTTTTTTTAATTATATTTTTTAATCGTTTTATATTTCCGTTTTAAACTTGGGTATATAGTATTAAGGGTTTAAATTTAATATTAAAAAGAGGCGATTACAGCATATTTTAAAGTTAATAATTTCTTTAAAATTTTGTTGTTATATTTGATTATTTATAGAAAAACTTTGTTTTAGTTTTTAAGAACTTTTAAGAAGTGTTCGAACGCTGTAATTAATGTATTTTACTTTTGGTTTTTAAGGTAGGTGTTTTAAATAAAACCTAAGTACCTGTTAGTAGCGAATATGGCGTATTTATATTTTTCGGGGTTTTTTTCGAAGTTTATAAAGTTGATAGCGATTCGTTATTTTAATCGGGAAATTTTTTTTTTTTTTTAGTTTTCGGCGTATTTGCTTTTTAATTTTCGTTTTGTTATATGCTTGGTATTCGGTGATTATAGGATTTTTTAGGCGTATTTTTTTTATATAGGATTATAACTGGGCGATTATTTCGGGTTTTGGGTGTTTTAGTTTTAGGTGTTAAATTGTACCGTTACGGATTTGTAGTGGTTTCGTTGTATATAAGTTAACATTTCGTTTATAGGATGTAAGAGTTATATCGGTAGCTGTTACGTTGACATTTTTAATAGCGAATTAATTAAATTTATTTATTAGCGTAGTAATTATTTAATTATATTTATTTCGAATAAAGTAATTTATTTTTTAGTTATTTTATTAATATTTCTTTTGGATCTGCTGGAGGGATATTAGGTTGTATATAAAGTTTTTATAGTAGGTTATGTCGTATAAACGTAACGTTTTTAGGTTTTTAAGGCTTTAAAATAATATATTTATTTTTCCGTATTTTTTAATCGGGACGAAATTGTTTTTTGTATATATTCCGTCGTTTTAAATTGTTGTTTTATAGTTTAGGAATTTGTTAATAAAGTTAAAGATATATATTATAAATTTTAAGTTTAAAATAAATACGTTTTTTAAGTGATAAAATACGGCGTTTATCGTATTACGTTAATTAAAAATAAAAAAATCCGTTAAAATCCGTTTAATTTTTTTTTAGGAATTAATTTATTTTTTAGGTAATTATTTTCTTTATAGTTTTTAATAAACGATTAATTTTTCTTTTAAGGATTAATCGGAAATAATTCGGTTTTAGATTAACGTTAAAATTACTTTATTAAGTTTAAACTTTGCTAAAATTTTATTAGGGAATGCGTAATAGTATTGGGGTAATATATACGAAAAGTTTAAGTACGTTTTATATTAAGTTTTTTATACGTGTAATTTTTGGCGTTTTCGTTTATTACTGCCGTTATTTCGGCCCGTTTAGGAATTTTTACGATTGTTTTATTTCGGTTTACGCCCCGGGGTTTTTTTTTACGGCTAAGAGTTATTTTTAGTTTTTTCCTAATTAGGATCGTTTTAATTAAAAGGGTTTGCGGGTGTCCTATAAACCGTCGGAAACGTTGCTTTGATATTTTTTGATATAGGTCATGGATAGGTTATAGTCTAGTAATTTAAGAAGTTGGCCGTTATTTTTTAATAGTTAATTATACAGTTATTAATTTTATTTTTTTTTATTTAAAACGTGGTTATTTAAGTCCTTATAAGAGAAGTCAATATTGTATATAAGTCGTTAATTTTTACGATTATTGTTTTTATTTTTAGCTTATAATTTTTTATTATTTTACGATTTATTCGTTTAATTTTTTTGCCGATTTCGAGATTTTTTTTTTTTTTGTTTTTTGCGGTATTTTCGTTAGGTATTAATTAGGAGTTTGTTGTTATATATTTTGCCGGATTTAATTAACGTAACGTATTATTTTTGTAAAGTATTTTTTAGGAGGAGGTTTATTTTTTTAATTGCTGGAGATATTAATTTTAAGATTTATTTTGTAAGACTATTGTTATTTTTTCGAAAAGTATCGTATTTGCGATTTTTATAAATATATGTCGTAAAGTCTTAATTATAACATTGTTTGTTTTCGGTCGTTATTTTAAGGGTATTTATTAAATAACTGGTATAATCGATTTTTTGTAAGTTTTTCCGGAAGATATAAATGTAATTAAGGAATTGTTTAAGGTATTAATTTATATCGTATAACGGATTTATCGTTTCGGATACGAGGTTATATTAGGTTTTATTAGTTTAATACGTTACGGAAATGAATAATTAAGATTAATATTATTTTATATATTAAAAGCGTACGTTTTAGCCTGGAATTTATTTTTGAAGCGGTTTTAGTTTTTAAGTCCGTTATAAATAATGGAGGACGTTAACGATATCGTTGTTATTATAATTAATTAATTAATAATAACGCGAATTAAATGAAAAAGATTTTTAATTGTTAGATATAAAGGCTATTAGTTATATTATTATATCAGGTTAAATTGCGTGTGTTTTTCGTACGCGTACAGCTTTTATGTAGCCTAGCAACGGAATATATATTTTTCGATTAAAAGGAGCCTTTCCGTATATGGTGTGCGTTTAGCACCCCCTACTAGCTGACACTTTTAATTAAGAAGTATGCATTAAGAGTTTAATATATTAATTACACCCTTTTAAAAATCTTGCTTATGAAAATATTAAAGCTTTTAAAATAAAGCTTAATAACAAGTTACAATTGTTTAGCTTCTTTTTAAATAACCTTATGTAATTTTATAAACATTATTAAATCCAAAATTTTAAATATAACTTTAAATTAACGGTATTTATTATATAAAAGTTATTTTACCGATTTAAAAAGTATTTTAATATATATAATCTTTAAGAACGCCGGTTTATTTACGATATAAGTAATATTTACTAAAGTATTTTAAAATTGTTCGTATAATATATAAATAATAAATATAAGTTTTTTATTAATTATAAATCATTTACTAAATATTATTATAAATTTAAATACTTAATATATTATATAAAAGCTAAAATTGTATTTCAAAGTATTAATAAATAACATTTAAATTCTTTTTAAAAAAAATGAAAAATGAAAATAACCGCGTTTAATAACCATATTTACTCCTTTTAACTAAGAAAAAAGGAGAAAAAAAAGGTAAATATTAATAAAGAGTTAATAACGAAGTTAAAGATAAAAGAAGGGTTTCTTAATTTTTAATTTATAAAATTCTTATTAGTTATTATATTAATATGTACCGTAACTCATAAAATCGGAATTCTCCGGATCGGAATATATATAGCTTAAAAATACCTCGGTAAAAGCGGAATTTTCTAGAATTTAAGTAAAAAAAAAAAAAGAATTAATGTAAAAATTTAAAACAATTATTTAACTGAAAAAAGGGTACAACTTAAATTACCTTTAATAATATAATTTCGTATTAAATCTGTTAGAATATATATATATATATATTATTGTTATATAAAGTAAAGTTTAGTCTAGTATGTCTATTATACTGTTATAAAAGCTCCGAAGTAGCTATAAAGTTATTTTCTTACCGTTAAATAATAAACAACTATAAGATTTAAAAAATATAAAGCCTTATATTATAATGGAATGTTACTACGTCTTAATTTTTATAATAATAATAATAAAGCAGCCGTATTATACCAGCTGTTGTTTAAACCTGATATCTTAATTAATATAAAGCCTACTAATAATCTCTTATATTTAAGATAATCTAAGTATTCCTTATTTTCATAAGTTTAAAAATAATGATTAATAAAGTATAAAACTATATTACGTATTAAAACAATTATATATAGCTATTATAAGCTTAAAGGGAAATAAAAGAATTCTAATATAAATTTTACGTAATAAGTTTTTTCTTTTTTAAAAAAAAATATCCAGGGTTATAATGGAAATCGAAAAAATAGCGAGTATTATTTATTTACTACTGTTATTATTATAAGGCTTTAATAAGAGCCGTAGTAAAGTTAAATATAAAGTAACATATTTATATAATAATAGTAAAGTATATATATAAATAAATAGTTTTTTTTTCGATTTTATCTTTTATAAAAAGAAAGATTTTCTCCCTAGAAAAGACGTAACCGTAAAACAAAATTAAACAAATAAATAGATTATGGTATCGGTTACTAAGCTTCACCAAGCCCTAACCTTCTTATAAACTGCCCTATTATGCCCTTATCAACGACCATTTTTAACCGAATTCTGAACGGTTTTCGCAATCCGGAACAACCGGACAAACTATCGCTCGTAATCCTCCTTATATCGAACCAAAAATTAAACTTTAAAATTTTTAAACCCTTTACCGCCTATATCCAGTTTTCCCAGCAATTTCTCCATACGGTCGATATTTTCCACTATAAAATCGTCTAACTTTTAATTACTTTTATTTATATAAATCAAACCGTATCCGAAAATTAAAAACAAAATCCGATTTTTTTGGAAAAAATCGGTTAAATTAACGGAAATATCGATATTTTTAGCTTGTCCTAAAGTTTTATTAAATTTAAGAATTTTAAAAAAAACATCCTCCATAAAGACTTTACAGTTACGGAATACCGATATTTTATAATAAAAATTACCCGGCATATTTCAACTGTTTTAATTAATAGAAATTCGAAAAATCGTAAAATCGATCGAAATTAAAGTCGTAAAATTAACAAAAAATTACAAAACCATCTTATACGAACTTAAAGTTTACCGCGAAAAACTTAACATCTCTTAAGTTATTATCTGCATTCCAGGAAATTCCCCTTACCGAACCAACCAAAAAATATAAGGTTTATCAAGGTCGAAACTTATCGGTATTACGCAATAATCGGCTTCGGAATAAAGCTTTTCGTAACCGAAACGTATAATTTATCATTACCGTAAAAACCATTAATAATTACCGTATTGGAAAATATTAGGTAAAATATTTATCGTATTAATTATTAATATAATTACTTCGTATCTTTAATTCAGCCTGGATAATGCGGCTTAAACCCAACGACCTTACATAAAAAGAAAGATTCCGATATTAAATATATTTAAAATATAGGTTAGTTATATTAAATATAAATAATATATATAATTATAAACCGAAATATTTATTTAAATAAAATAAATTACTATTTAAACTTATCCAGATTTTTACTTAATTATAATAACCCGTATCGTAATAATTAAATATTAAGATTAATTATTAAAAAATAATTAAAATAAGTTCAGGCCGCTATAAATAATTATTAAAAAATGATTTAAGAGTAAAATATACACTTTTTAATAACATAAATAATAATATAATACCGATATTTATTATAACGTAATTCTTATCCGGTAAAGAAATTATTAAGGTAATATTATAACCGTAACTTTCGAATATTAAATAATACGTATTTATTATTACGTTTTAAACCTTAACGGTGCGGTTATTAAAGCCCGACGTTATATAGCTTTTATTACACGAAAAGATTACTAAATTTAGAACGTTATTATAGTCTTTAAACGTTAATAAATAAGTACCTAGTACCGCGTCTTAAATTTTAACGGTACTATATTTAAAATTTAATATTACGAAATTTTTAGCGGGTAAGAAAACTAATAAATTAATACAATTATCGTAACTCTTAAATATTAAAAATTACGCGCTCGTTATTATAGCTTAGATTTTAATAATATAATCGTAAGAACTTAACGTTACGTGATTTTTATTAAATAAAAACGATATTAAAGTAATATTATGGCTATAACTTTTAAATATTAAAAATCGGTATTTATTATTACGTTTTAAACTTTAACGGTATATTATAAAAACTTAGTATTACGCGGCTTTTATTAAATTAAAAAATTTCCCAAATATTTTAATTGTTATAATTCTTAAATGTTAATAAATATGGGTTTTAATTTTATTTAATAACCGGTTTTAAAATAACGATTATAGATTTTCATTTAAAAATAATAGTATTTTATTTTATTTATTAATTACCTAGTAGCTCAGTAGTTATAAGCCTAACTATTTCATTTATTTAATATAAGCTTAGGTACCTTGTTTTAATTAATCGTAAAAGACAGCTAGTTCGAATCCAGTTTGGGCTACCGTTTTTTTAGGTGGCGCCAGTTTAAAGAAACTAGACCAACTTAGAGCTTCGGCTCCGTTACCGTGTCGGCGATCATTGGATTAATTAGTTAAGGGCTTTAAAAACTAATAATCTTAATCGTATACGTAATAATCGAATATTACCGTGTTTAAAACTTGTATTACGTTTTCCCAGCCTTTAATAAAAAGGGACGGGTTTTAAAAGGTGTTCTCCGGTTGCGATTATATAATCCTTTCTTTTTATAATCTAACGCGCTTAGTATAAGCTTAAAAAGAAAAGACCTTAAGGATATTTAATTGCGTAATTTAGAGATTATTAAGATTATTATCAAATTTTATAATTTAAATAATTTTAATTTATAACATAACTTAATTATTTAAAATATTTTTATTATTATTAGACGTAAAAGACCGATTTTCGTTATTTAAATGCTTTATGAAATAATTATTAATATAAACCTTACGATGTAATTTAATAATTACTTAATTAATTTAATCTTATATATATTATAAGTTTTTATTTAATAATATTATAAAATTTGAAAGTTTTCTAAATCATTAAAATAATTTGAAACTGTTTAAATATTAAAAAAATCTAGATTTTAGGATAAAAAGAGTAACGTTAAAAGTTCTTTTTCGTAAATACGAATCTATTTCCGGTTTTAAAGTTTTAATAAGTCCAGAAATTAAATTTTTACTATTATTACGTGTTAAATAAAAACTGCGTTCTATTAATTTAAGTCGATTATAAGAAATTATTTAAAATATATTAGAAGTAATATAACAAAATTTATTAAAAAGAATTTTCGTTTATATTATCTTTAAGGAAAAGTTTAAAGTTAATTTCGATAATCTTAATAAAAAATATACTGCCGTATAGTAAATTTTAAAATTACCATAAAATGGATTAAGATTTAAGTACGTAATAAATTTTTAAAAATTAATGATTAAAAAAAATTAAACAATAAAAGCGATATTTTAATTAAGATATTTTATAAAAAATCAAATAATAATATTAAAATCGAAATTATTTAATTTAAACGATTAATTATTTTAAATAAATATATTATTAAAGCTATAAAAATCGATAATCGACATTTCGAAAAACAATAAAAGAAAAAAAGCTAGTACGTTTTACGGTTTAGATTTAAAAAATTTAACCGAGTAAGAAAATATCAATTTTTTTTTTCGGAATAGAGCTAAGGTTTATAAAGATTAAAACGGTTTAATAACGGCAACAGATTTGATTTAAATATTATAATTACGTAAAATTAAGATATAAAGTATTTTAATATAAAAAACTTAAAAAAGATTAATATTAATATGAAAACGAATTTATAAAAAATAATAGAGAAACAGTAAAGATAATAGTAAGAAAATAATAAATATAATTAAAATTAAGATAACGGTAATATAAGATTATTTAAAAGGATATAAGGGTTAATAAAGGTTTATCGATATTATAACGTTTTTAACGCGATTACTAGAAAAGAAAATATTGTCGTAAAAGATCTTAATAAGCAGTATACAACGTATAAGAATAAGTTTTATATTTAAAAGAAGTAAATAAATATAGAAGATTTTACGTTTTTAATTATTACCGTCATTAATATAAGATTTATAAAGAATATAAGAAATATATCATTTAAAGAATTATATATTTATAGCAATAAAGATTTGTTTTTATTAATTAAGAAGGTTGTAACTTGTAAAATGAAAAATAATACCTAAAGATTATAATAGTTCAATATAAAATTAATAAAATAACTTTAATTAAAAATTAAATATAAAAAAAGAGATTATTTAATAAAAGATTTTTAATATTCTTAAGATTAATATAATTATTAAACGGAGGAAAAATTATTTTATAATATTGTTGTAAATTTTTACTAGTAAATTGTTAACGAATTAATATTTTAAGTAACGTTTATTAAGAATTTTTAAAAGCGACGTAAACTTTACCGAGAAATTTAAAATAAGATTAAAGATTTAAGGGATTATAAAAAACGATATGAGATTTAATAAAAAGAAATCGATAATTTATAATTAATATTATTAGATAATGATAATATAAGAACTTTTGCGAATTAAGGTAAAGATTTTTTAAATAAATTTATAATTAGAAAAAGTTATAATAACGATTCCAGTAATTTTAGAAATATATAAATTAAATAGAAAATAATTAAAAGAAATTTAAATATAAAACGAAGGGAATATATCGGAGTTACGGGAATTTTTACAGATTTTAAAAAAAGTAACGTTATTTATCTAAGGGCCGTAAGAAGGCGGGAGAAAAAGGTAAATTATAATACTTTAAAAAAGTTTTAAATGTAGTAATTAAAGTTACGGACAATAATATTATTATAGTATAAACATAAGCGAAATAGAATTAATATTTTATAATAATACATTATAAAATAATTACTGCGAATTATATTAATTCGAAAGTAATAAATAAATACAATTAATTATAAAAAAAAAGATGTTTATTAAGTCGAAAATGCCGAAGGTTATAGATTTACTTGCTATAATAAATAAGTTAAACGTAAAATCGATTGCTTTAAAACCTTTATAAAGGGAAGAAG
Organism: Monosporascus sp. CRB-8-3; assembly: GCA_004155055.1. Classification (NCBI taxonomy): domain Eukaryota; kingdom Fungi; phylum Ascomycota; class Sordariomycetes; order Xylariales; genus Monosporascus; species Monosporascus sp. CRB-8-3. The sequence continues at coordinate 22,087 of QJNZ01000100.1, read as the reverse complement.
ATAACGTTTTAAGATCGATATAATTTTTTAATGAAATATAATATAATTTGTAGAAAATTAGAATTATAGGAAGATAAATTAATAGGATATCGATAAAAGACTTAAATATTCGATAGATAAAAAATATAAATATAAATATAAAGATATAATAAAAACTTTGCTATTAAGAAAAATAAGACAAAATTAAAATAAAGAATATCATAGTAATATATAACTTATTATCATTTATTTTAAAATATTATTTTAATAAAATAAACGGTTAAAGTATTATTATAGTATTATAAATACAAACGATTTTTTAAGAGAAATCAAAAATGAAATTATTACGATATAGTATATAGGATTATAAAATACTTTTTAAAAACTACTAAACGATAGTTTTTTATTTTATTTATAACTTGAACGAAGTAAAGTTATACGTATTTTATAATTATTTAAAAAGTAAATTTAACAAAGGCTATATATAACGTTTTAAAGCGTTAGGCGATTATCCGATATTTTTCGTTTTACGAAAAAAAGAAAAATTACGATTTATTAGTAATTACAGATAATTTAATAATATTACAGTTAAAGATAGAATAGTATTATTCTTAATTACGAAAATTAAAGATTGCTTATTTAATGTTAAAGAGTTAATAGTTTTAAATTGTATAAGAAGGTTATAATTAGATTCGATTTAAACCGGGAAAAGAATAAAAGATAATTTTTAAATAAATAGTTAATTCTATATTTTAAAAGTACCTTAATATTTATAAAATATATTATCTTTATAATATCTTTATTTATTTAAAGTTAAGAAAAGTATATAGGATTTATTTATAAGGTTTTTACGATCTATAAAATGTTGTTTTTTAGTTTATATAAAAACAGTACTTTTTATATATAAATAGTAAAATATTTAAAATATATTATTATTTTAAGATATATTATAATACTCTTTAAGAAAATCGTTAAAATTAAAGATTAAAGGATGTTTATTAATATTACGAAAGTATAATCGTTTTTCCAGTTTATTAATTATTATTCTGGATTTATATAATATTTTACTAAATTCTGATATTATTTACGAAATCTATTCGGAAAAATAAACGGTTTTTTTAAGTTTTTAATTATTAAAAAGTTATTTAATAGCTTGAAAACATTTTATCTAACGAACCGGTTATAATAATATGCGATTTAGAAATTTAATAAAATAAAAGATTAACGTCTTCGATTTCGCTTTAAAAGTAATAGTTAACTAACGAGATAATAAAGAAAGTTCATATTTTATTATTGTTTTTATTATAAATTTTATAGTACGGAATTAAACTACTTTATTTACGATTATGAATTTTAATATTATTTTAATAAAAATTATTATTAAATAAAAATATATATAAATTATTTAAATATTTTTAATTTTGTAATTATATGAAAATTAATCTGATAATAATTACGTTATATAAAATATCCTTTAGAATTCGATTATATTATTATTTACCGTAAAGGATTAAAAATAAAGAAATAGACGTTTTTAATAAACGACTAAATATATGTAATAGTCGATTAAATGTTAGAAAAAATACGTATGATAACGAAGTATTAATATTCTAAAAATATTTTTATTATAAACATTTAAAGAAATATAACGATACTATAATAACTTATTTGAAAAATAAAAATGATATATATATATATATATTTAAATATTAAAAGTTGTAATACGAAAAGTATATAAATATTAATTCTATAAATACTTAAAAGTGTATAAAACTTTAAAACAATTATATGCAAGGTCGTTGGGTTCAAGCCGTATTATCCAGGCTGAGCCAAAGACACGAAGTAATTACACCAATAATTAACACGATAGATACTCTACCCAGTATCTTCGAACACGGCAACTATTAATGGTTTTCACGGTGAAAACAATTATATTAATATTATTCTTTTTTTAAAATGAAATTTATTATATAAAATATTATACGATAATACTGTATATGCGTTAGAATTTAAATATAACGATATAAATTTAACGAAAAGTTATATCTATTATTTGTTATAGGGCGATCATAAGATTTTATTCTATTAAATTTCGTTATTAAATTTCCTTCATTATAAGACTTGGTTATAGACGTCTATTACGATAATATTTTCATAATTATTAATCTATGTATTAATTTTTCTATTTTTATTATAGAACGAAAATATTAACATTAAATAAATAGTATATATTCTTTCGATATATATATTACATATACGGATTATTATTAAAAATTATTTTTAATAGAATAATAGTTTTTATTTTAACATTTTAATAATGTTTAATAATATAAATAAGCTTAAATTATATCTATATAGATATAAAATATCTAAGTAAAAGTTAAAAACGTATTTACCATATTTATTAATTATAAATAAAATAACTAGGTTAAAAAGTTACTTATTATATAAGGTTACTAAGTATAAGCCGTATTATTTAAGCTAAGTTAAAAATACGAAATAATTATATTGATAATTAATACGATAATTACTTTATCTAATATTTTCGAATACGGTAATTATTAATGGTTTTTACGGTAATAATAAATTATACGTTTCGGTTACGAAAAGCCTTATTTCGAAGCCGATTATTAAGTAATATTAATAAGTTTCGACTTAATAAACCTTTTACCCTTTAGCTAATTCGGAAAAGGCAATTTTTTAAAAAGTAATAACTTAAAAAATATTAAGTTTTTTGCGGTAAACTTTAAGTTCAAATAAAATGGCTTTGTAACCTTTTACCAGTTTTATAACTTTAACCTTAATTAATCCTACGATACTTTTTCGAATTCTTATTAATTAAAATAATTAAAATATACCGTGTAATTCCTATTATAAAATACCGGTATTTTATAATTATAACATCTTTACGGAAACCGTTCTTTAAAAGTTTTTAAATTTTATAAAGTGTTAAAACAAATTAAAAATATTAATTCTTTTATTAATTTAACCAACTTTTTTAAAAAATCGGATTTTACGTTTAATTTTTAATTACGATTTAATTTATATAAATAAAAAGAATGAAAAATTAAACGATTTTAAAATAAAAAATATTAACTGTATAAAAAGATTATTAGGAAAATTGGATATAGGCGATAAAAAATTTAAAAAATTCGAAATTTAATTTTTAGCTCGATATAAACTAAAAAATTACGAACGATAATTTATCCGGTTATTCCGGATTACGAAAACCGTTCCGAATTCGGTTAAGAATAGTTGTTAATAGGGGTTTGCATAATTAAGTAATTTAAGGTTACCTGCAAAAAGGTTAAAGTTTAATAAAGCCTAGTAACCGAGATATATAATCCATTAATTTATTAATTTTATTATACGGTTACGTCTTTTTTAAAGAAAGAAGTTTCTTATTATATAATTAATTCATAATATTAATTAATACGATATTATTATAATTATTTTAAAATTTTATAAAGAAATCTATGATTACTGATTAAATTTATTACTTATAGTTTAAATTTTATTGTTTTTTTATATCTCTTTTTTTGAGTTAATAGTAGATATTATTAGGGTTTATATCGTATAGGATAATGTGGAAATAAAGGAAAAAGAAAAAATATACGAAGTTTAGAAATTCTTAGATATACGGAAAGAAAAGGGATTTACCTAGTATTTTATTAAGTAAAACGATTACTTAGATTTAAAAGATTCCTAGGAACCTATTAAAAAAATTAATTGGCGCTTAGCGCTTTTTAAATAAGGTTTATTAATAACGTACTTACTAGAAAAAAGAGCTCTTTAATTAATATTATTAACGGATAAATTAGTAGGATATATACTCGATTAGTCGATTTAGTCCGTGGGAACTTTTCTGGCTAGCTGCTTTTGCTTTTTTCTTTATGTTTTAACCGTTTTAATTTTTTAAGATTTATAATTTTTCGAGAAACGGCTATTATTGTTATTTTTTAATATATTTCTTTTCGTTTATTAAAGACGCCGTTAACGAGCGTTTACCTGATTAGCTTTTTCTTCCGCCGTTTTTAGCTTTAATTGTACGTTTTAATATTAAGCGGTTATCCGTTATAACTGTTTAAAATTAAGGTTATAGAAGTTATTCTTAGCCTAGTTATATCGGATATAGGAAAAGTAACGAAAGGAGTTAGTTTTAAATAGCTAATAGGATAATTTACGGTATTTGTAAAATAAGCGGGCAGTTATTTGCTTCGAGTTAGCGGGAAGTACGGCAGTTTAAAAGCAAGTTACATTATACGGCTTTTTCTTTTAAAGGATTTTTTATACGTTTTTATATACGATTAATTATTTTTTAATAGTTAAAAAAAAGAACTTTTAATTTTCGGGACGAGGATTTTAAAAAGAGGGACAATCGTTTTATAATTTAACGCGTTTAAAATAAGCTTAAAAAGAAAAGGCGTTAAGGATATCAAATTATATAATTTAAAGATTGTTAAAATTATTATCGAATTTAATAATTTAAGTATTTTATAAAAAAAGTAAATAATATATAAGAGTATTCGTTATTATAGCTTTAATAACTTTAGATTATAATATAATTTAATTACTTAAGGTACTTTTAATATTACTACCCGTAATTAAGTTATTTTCGTTCCTTAAACTTTTACGATACGACTACTTATATAACCCGTCCGATTTAGTTTAATAGTTAGTTAATTAATTAAGCCGTTATATTTATATATATATATATATATATATATATAGCTAGCTAGATATCCGAATAGCATTATCATTATATTCTATTATCAATTATATTAAAAATAAAGGTTAATATATATACTTAAAACGAATTATTTTCGATTACCGATATATTATATTATATAAATTAAGACACGTGTTAAATTAATTTTCTAAATTATCTTCTTTTTTAAATATCCAATATTATTTTTAATATTTTGTATAAAATAGTGTATTAGATTGCGATATCATTAAGCTTTTTTCTAATATACTCTTTAAAATATTAAAAGCTTTAAATTAATAAAATTAATTCTACGGTAAAAAATTATTAATAATCTCGTTATTTTAAATGTTTTGATATTGTACCGATTTACTAGGTTTATATTTAGCTAGGTAATTAATTTAATAAATATATAAATACCGCGCGGTTATAAATATGTTAAAATTCGGAAACGTTATTTCGTTAATAAATAGCTATAAGTTACCTAAGCGGTGTATATCTCGTTTGAAGATTTTCGATAAAATATCGAAAAGTTTCGAGAATATAACATAATAAGCGGTTTAAATTCCGATAAAAATAATAAGATCTTTTATTGTTTTATAAAAAAAGTTCTTAAAGAATATATAAATTATATTTTAATGTTTTTAATATAGTTTTTAAATTTATTCTTTTATTTATTAATATAAGAGAATTAGATTTAAGTTATCTTCTTTATCAAGTTAAATATATAAAGTAATTATATTATTAATTAACATAATAAATATTTTACTTAATATTTTCGAATAGGGTAATTATTACTCATTTTTACGATTATAATAAATCATATATTTTTTAATTAGATTAATAACAGGAACCATTTTAAAAAGTAACTAATAATTTAAAAAGTATTAAGTTTTTTACAGTAACCTTTAGTTTATATAAGATAGCTATTTTATAACGGTTTAGTAATTTTATCATTTTTAACCTTAATTAATTTTACCGTTATTCGAACTTATATTAATTAAAATAATTAAAATATACCGGTTAAGTCCGAATAAAAAGTTTTAATACTTTATATTTCCGGAATTTTAACGTAATTAATTTCTATTATATTACTTAATTTAAATAAATTAATCTTACGAATAAGATTTATCTATATTTGACTCTATATTAATACATTTTCCGAAAAGAATTAAGATTTATTTTTAATTTTCGAATACGATTTAATTTAAAACAGCGGAAATAATCGATTTTTACGTAAATGTATATCAAAAAATATCCGGTTTATAAAATATTACTGAAAAAATTACGAGATAACGATAACGAATTTAAAAATGTCGAAGTGTAATTTTTAAATTAATATAAGGAAAATTACGAATAATAATTTATTCGGCTATTCCGGATTACAAAAAATGATTAGAATTCCGTTAAAATTAGTCGTTAATAAGAGATTATAAACCTAAATGATTTAAAATTACTTTAAAGTAAAAGGCCTAAAAGAAGGTTAGTTTTTAATAAAGCCTAATAACTAAGGTATATATAATCTAATAATTTAGTTAATTAGGTTATCCGGTTATGTCTTTTTTAAGGAGATATTATTCGTTAATATAACCTTTTAAATTACGAACTATTTCATGTATAATACTCTTAACATTTTAATTTTATTTACTGTTAAACTTTCCAGTTATTTAACTTACTTAAAAATAGATTATATTTACGTCGTATTATATTATTTTCAATAACTGGAATTTTCGAAATATAATAATTATGATAAACGTTAACAGGATTTATAATATAATCGGCGATATTTTTTAAATTTAATTTCAATTATATTCGTATATAATAAAGTGCTAATTTTTTTATATTAATAATTTCAATATAACTAAATAAAAGTTATCTTATATAAAACTTTAAAAAAAGTTGTATAATTAAATTAAAAATTAATAAAAAATCCGTTTCGTATTTATCCAACCTATTATTAATTAACGTAATATTTTAAAAAAATTCGAATTTTATAATAACGTCTTATACAAGTACTCCGGACGCACAAATACTCCGGACGGTTTTTGGCATATTTTAACTACCGAACTTTAATTAATCATTTTTTAACATTAATAATATAAAACAACTTATAAAAAAAGCAAAAATAAACATAGCCGTTCAGGTTAAAAAACGAAACCCGAAACTTAATTATACAACATTTAGTTTTATATATAAAATCGCAAAATTTATTTTGCATCAACGATATACCGGTATACCCTTTTATAATAACCATATACTTAAATCGTAAAAATTAACGCTAACCGAAAACAAATCGATTGTCAACCGAATTTTCGACTTAAATAGGCAAACGTTTCTTATCCGGCTTTAATATATTAAAAATATAGTTAATATATTATTTACCTAACGCGTTTTAATACGTATCGGAATTAACTGGGCGTCGAACTTTGTTAAATAACAAAAAAAATTCTAGATACGTTTAAATCGGAAAATCGATTACTAACGAGTATTATACGAAGATTTAAAGATATTTCGTAAGTAATTTAAACTTATTCGGGTTATTATCGCAAAATACGGTATTACAAAACAGGATATTTATAATAACGGGTATAATAATTATTAATGCCGAAAAACGTAAAAGATTTAAACAAACCTAATAAAAAAATAAAAAATAAGTTATAATTATTTAAGCTATTAATTCCTAAAATTAAGTTATACCGTTATTTATTATTATAGCAGGGAAAAGTTACCTTAAATCCTAGTATTACGATAAGTTATTACCAGTAACTAATTAAAAATTTATATGAAATAATAATAATTAAATAATAAATAAATTAAATTGAAAATAAATCCAGTATTTTAATAAATATATTCGGATATATACGAAAAGGTTAAAACGTTTCTTTATTTTTAACAGTTACAAAAACCATTATTCGATAAAATTCGAAAAATATTATGTTAATTATAATATTATTACGTTTTATATACTTAGGTATTTTTCGTATAAGCTTTAACTTTTTAATATACCTTATTTTTCTATTTTAAAACGCGTTTATTCGTTATATATCAAAAACTTAATACGATATTATTATATTTATATTATTAAAAAGGATTTTTTCGCCGGTTTTTACAACGCGTTTAAAATTACTATAACGTCCGATAATATTAAATCTGGATTTGCGAAAGCTGGCTTTTTTTTATTTAATCCCAATAACGTTTTTTCCGAGTTCGAAATTTTTCTAATTATATTTACGCCGATTATCTCCCCGTTAACCTCCGCCGGTTTTATTTTTCCGCCCGCGAAAAGCTTTAAAAATATCCGTAAAATAATAAAATAAAAACGTTATTTACAAAAAAGAATTAAAAATTATTAAGGTAGCTTGCCGACAAAAATACTTAAATCGACTAATCTTATAATAAAAGGTTACATATTACTTTATATAAAACCGCTTTTTTTCGGGAAAAAAATATCTAATTACGTAAAACGAATTACATTTTAAACAAACGTTAAAGAACCAAAAATAAACGTTTTTAAAAAAGAAAAATACTTACTATATAAAAGGGATAAGCTTTTCTAACTTAAAAAAAAGGGGTAATAAAAAAATGTAGCTAATAGCAACTAGAAAGGGTTATTATAAGAAAGTTAAAACAAAGGAACTGAAATATAGCGTTTATAGCAAGCCCGGACATAATACGCGTACTTATAAAGAAGCTGTAAAAACGTTTAGTAAAAAAAAAATCCGATTAATTTAAATTAATACGATATGTTATTATTAAGTTATTTAAATTTATTATTACGAGGTGCTAAAAACCGTCCGGAGTACTTGTATAGAACGTTATAATAAAAAGATATTCGTATAATATAAATTAAGAATTAAGGTTATTTAATAACGTTTTATATATATAATTATATATTTTTAAATATATAATATAATTAGTTATTAGTAATAAATAAAAAGATAAATTAAGTAGTATAATATAATTTTATATTATTAAGATCATTCTTAATAACTTAGTAAATAAAAATGATAAAAAGTAAGTTATAAAATTTTACTTTTATCCGAATTATCTTTACTCCTTAAAAAGTAGCTATCGAAGTTATTCCGTTATAGTAAAAAATCTTACTAATTAAAATTTTAATAGTATAGGTATCGTAATAAAACGCTTTTTATTTCATTCGATACGGTATTTATTATAATAAGAGTTAGTAAAATATAAATTTAAAAAAGTAGTTATTAATTAAGATATTTCTTTTTAAAGAAGACGTAATCGTATAACTTAATTTAATAAATTAATAGATTTTATTTTCTTATTTATTAGGCTTTATACAAGGTTGTTATGTTTAAGCCGTATTATCTAAGCTGAGTTAAAGATATAAAGTAATTATTTTAATAATTAATACGATAGATACTTTACCCGGAATTTTTAAATACGGTAATTATTAATAGTTTTTACGGTAATAATAAATTATATCTTGGTTGCGAAAAGCCTTATTCCGAAACTAACTATTACGTAATATTAATAGGTTTCGACCTTAATAAACTTTATACTTTTTAGCTAGTTTAGTAAAGAGAATCTTAAATAATAACTTAGGAAATATTAAGTTTTTCGCAGTAAACTGTAAGTCTGTATACAATGGTTACTTTATAACCTTTTGTTAATTTTACGATTTTTTTAACTTTAATTAATTTTAAAACTTTGTAAACCCTTATTAATTAAGATAATTAAAATATATTAATTAAATTTAAATATAAAATCCTAATATTTTATATTTCTAGAATCTCGGCAAAAATGGTTTTAATTAAATTACCTAATTTAAATAAAATAATCGGCCGAGTAAAATATATCGATATTTCCGTCGATATTAATAATTTATCCGAAAAAAATCGGGTTTTATTTTTAATTTTCGGATACGTTTTAATTTAAAACAGCAAAAATAATCGATTTTTACATAAGTTTATATTAAGAAATATCCGGTTTATGGAAAAATTATTAGTAAAACTGAAGGATAACGATAACGGGCTTAAAAACGTCGAAGTTTAATTTTTAAATCGATATAAGGAAAATTATAAATGATAATTTATCCGGTTATTCTGGATTGCGAAAACCGTTTAAAATTCCGTTAAAAATAGTTGTTAATAGGGGTATAATTGGATAGTTTGAAATCACTTTGAAATGAGATATCTGTAAGGTTGGGGTTTAGTAAAGCTTAGTAACCGATAACATAATTTATTTATTTGTTTAATTTGGTTTTATAGTTACGTCTCTTTTAGGGAGATTATTAGGCCTTATTAAAACTTAACTTTTACGTAACTTTTATCGACGATTATTTTTAACGGAATTTTAAATTATATTCTTAAATTTAAAACAACCGGATATATTATTACTTATAGCTTTCTATTTTATATCGGGCTAAAAGTTAAATGTCGAAACTTTTAAACTTTTTATCGTTTATATCTAGTTTCTTTTATAATTTCTTAATACGGCCGATATTATCCGTTATAAACTTGTTTACCTTTTAAATACTTTTATTTTTATAAATTAAATCATATTTAAAAAATTAAAATTAAAATTTAATTTTCTTCGAAAAGGTTATTAAAATTAATAAAGGTAGTAATTTTTTTTTTTTCGTATTAAAACTTTATAAAGTTTAAAGTTTTTAAGTAAAAGGTGTTCCGTAAAGATTTTATAGTTAGAAAATAGGAGTATTTTATAATAGTAATTACCCGGTATATTTTAGTTATTTTAATTAATAAAGGTTTAAAAAATCGTAAAATTAATCGAAATTAAAAAAGTTATAAAACTGGCGAAAAGTTGCATAGTAATTATTGTATTCGAACTAAAAGTTTACTGCAAAAAGTTTAATATTTTTAAGTTATTATTTTTTAAAAACTTCATTTCCCGAATTTACTAAAGGGTATAAAATTTATTAAGGTCGAAATTTATCGATATTATATAATAATCGGTTTCGTAATAAAGCTTTTCGAAACCGAAGTATATAATTTATCGTAATAGTAAAAATTATTAAAAATTATTAAAAATTATTATATATGAAAATATTAGATAAAATCTTTATCGTATTAATGATTAATATAATTATTTAAATTATTATTTATAGCCTAATAGCTTAGTGGTCGCAAGCCTGGGTGTCTCTTTTAATTGCGACAGGCTTAGGCACCTTATTTCGGTTGATCTTAAGAGATAGTTGGTTCAAATCCAGCTTGGGCTACCGTTCCTTTAGGTGCTCTCGCCAGCCTAAAGGAGCTAGACCAATTGGGGCTTCGGCTCCGCCACCGTGTCGGCGACAATTAAGGGGTGGCTGGGGGCTTTAGAACCAGTTACGATTGGAGGCGTTAAGAACCAATCAATTAATCGGGTGTATCTATCGTTAGTTGCCGTATTACATAACCCGTATTGCGTTTTTCCGGCCTTTAGCCAAGAAGGGACGGTTTTTAAGGGGGTGCTGTCAGATATAGGGGATATCAGTTGTGTTGTTGTATTAGGTTAACTTGCGTATATTTCTCGTACACGTACAGCTTTTATGTAACCTAGCAACGGAACATATATCTTCCGATTAAAAGGACCTTTTCCGTATATAAAATGCGTTTAATATCCTTTGCTAGCTGATATACCCCTTTAACGCCTTAAAGTATTTATGGCGTTAATCGTTATTTATTGTTATTTCCTAGAGTTATAGCTTTTTATTTAACTTTTCTTCCGGCAATTAAATCCTTTTAATTAGTTAATTCCTTTTTTAAAATTATTTACAAGGTATTTTTCCGTTATTTAAGGGTTTCCGTAATATTTATCAGTTTTAGCTATTTTTTAAAATGCTTAAATAATTCGCGTAATAAGGCTTTAGTTAGTTTATTAGTTAATATATCGCTCGTAGGCGTATAATTTATTTTAATTAAGTTTTTTTTTTACGGTTTTTCGTAATTAGTAATTATGTATATTTACGTACCGTAATTTTGTTTGTAATAAGGCGACGTCGGCGTTAACAAACCGTATAATTTATTAATTATTATATTATATATTTAATAATTTAATATTTAAAATAATTCCTAGTTTTTTAATTAATCGAAAGTTAAATAAAGTTTTTTTTGTAATTTACGTAAAAGATAATAATTTCGTTTCGGTTATGGAAATAATTACTGTATTTTATTTATTCGCCCGTTATTTTATTACTTTTCCAAATAGTTTCATAACGTAAATTTAAAAGCTTTTTCGATCAATTATATTATTTACGAAAAAAAAGTTATTTTAGGTATTTAACAAATTTTTATTTCCGAACTATAACGCTAACGTTTTAGTTCCGATTAAATATAATATAATTTAATTAACGGCTTTATAATATACGTCATTAAAATTTAGGTTAAAACGGACAAATCGGAATATAACAAAAAATATATCGGGTTACGTATTAACTATTACGTATAAAATAAAACCAATTTTCTTTTAATATTTATTAATAAAACCTAAATAAACTAAATTAAAATTCGGTAATAATTCGACATTTATTATTAACGTATTTAAAAAAAAATTTAAAATTTTTTAAAAAATTAAGTTAATTAATTTATTTATAAAATCGGATTAAAATAATTAAATTTTCCTATTAAATCTATTTTTAATTACTCTAATACCGAGGAATTATTATAAATCCTTACCTTTTATAAAAATATACCGTTTCCGAATTTGTTAAATTAATTAATTAACGAGGTTTTAATTTTCCTTACGACATACTATTACGATATCGTTTATAAAATGAAATAAATACCCTTTAACGAATAAAATAATAAAATTTATAAAAAACAGGATTAAATCTTAATTTTTTAAACGTCTCGGTAAAATCTTTTTATTATAACAACCGCAATTTCCGTAAATTATATAAAACTTTCTTAATTAAAAAAGTTTTTCCACGTTAAAAATACCCTAAAAACGTTTTTATATATACTTCGTAAAGTAAGTTAACGTTAACAAAAACGTTAACAGCGTTATACTATTTAAACTTTAAATCGAACTTAACCGTTATAACGATTAAAACTTTAAATAACCTTCTAATTAAAATAAATACGTATATATTACTATAAACAGCTTTAAACTATTAATCACCTTATACAATAAAATATACTTTATATTTTTGCAGCTAACTATACTTATTAAACTTATAAATATACACCTACATATACCCTAAAACTTATTTCCTTTTAATAAAAAATTAATTAATTATTTCCTAAAATTATATTTTTTTATAATTTTACAAATAAGCTTTTTCGGCTTTATAAAATATTTCCCTTAACAGGTATATATTTAGCTTTTTATGGCCTCGTAACAATAACAGTAAATTACGTTTATATACCCGGTCTAACGATTTAAATATTTTCTTGCATATTAAAGTATTAAAACTTTTCCGATTAAGGTACCACGTATTTCGGGTAATTAATTTCCTTAAATTTCCGTAATTTACTAGCCGGTTATCGATCGTATTTATAAAATAAACTAATTATTCTATATTAAAGATAACTTTTTATACCTTATAATCGTTTCGAATAATATTATTTTAATACGGAATATACGGAAAACTTACGTTTACAATCCGTAAAGCATTTTCGTTTTTTACCGTTATATTAAGTTAAATAATTTAATAAAAATTCAAAATTATCTTTATTTTTTCCGTTAACGTATTAATCGTAATAATTATTAAAATAAACATTAATAACGGTAATAATCCAAAAAAACGGGAATAGTTCGAATATAACGGTCGTATAAAGATAATTAATTCTATACAAACAGGTTTATTTTTCCTTATCCCGTACATTTTTAATATCTATATTATTTTGGAATTATCCTTTTTATTTAACCGATAATTAAATTATCCCGCTTAAATCTTTATTTTCCTTTTAAATATATATATGTAAATAACTTTAAGCCTAATTAAGTAACTTTACTTATTATAATAAATTTTGTAATTCGTTTTTCGTAATATAAAAAAAATCGTTTTTTAAATTTTTGATATTATTTAAAAAGGTAGCTTTTTCGTTCAATTATACGTTTCGAATAATAATAACCTTATTAATTAACGGGTTTTAAATTTTGTAAATATTCGTAAATCGGTAACCGATAAAAAAGTTAATTTATACTTTAAGATTTAACTTTTAAAATATCCGTTTTTTTTATAACGGTAATTATTATAACGTAAGTTATATAGTTATATATTTGTAAATAAACTTGTTAAAGTTTTCGATTAAGTATTATAATACCGTTTTTATACGTGAAGTAAATATAATAAACTTCGTACAAATTTTGCTAAAAAAATACGTATTTAAAGGTACGGTTATATAAATATACTGCTGCTTTAAAAATATATACAATTAAAAATAAAGGTAATTTAATGCTATTTCGTATCGTAATCGTTTTTTTCTTAATTATACCCCCTAAACGCTTTGCACCCCTATTCTGGGCCTGGGTATATGGTATTAAAGGCTTAAATTTAATATTAAAAAAAGGCGACTATAATATATCTTTAAATAAATAATTTTTTAAAATCTCGTTATTATATTCGATTACCTGTAAAAAAACCTTATCCTAATTTTTTAAAACTCCTAGAAAATATCGGAACGCGTTAATTAATATATTTTACTCTTGGTTTTTAAGATATATATTCCAAATAAAGCCTAAATACCTATCGGTAACGAACATAAAGTATTTATATCCTTTAAGGTTTTTTTCGAAATTTATAAAGTTAATAACAATTTTTTATCCTAATCGGAAAACTTCCTCCCTTAGCTTACGACGTATTTATTTTTTAACCTTTACTTTATTACATACCTAGCATTTAACTGTTATAAAACCCTTTAAACGGATTTTTTTCGTATAAAACTATAATTAAGCGATTATTTCGGGCCCTAAATAACTTAATCTTAAATACCACATAATACCGTTACCGGTCCGTAATAATCTCGCTATTTATAAATTAACATTTCGTTTATAAATTATAAAAACTACGTAAATAACTATCGCGTTAATATTTTCGATAACAAATTAATCGAACTTATCTATTAACGTAACAACTACCTAATTATATTTATTTAGAATAAAGTTATTAATTTCTCGGTTATCCCACCAATATCCTTTCTTTCGAAACTGCCGGAAAAATACTAACTTGTATACGAAATCCTTATAATAAGCCACGTCGTATAAACGTAACGTTCTCGGGCCCTTAAAGCTTTAAAGCAATATATTTACTTCTTTATATCCTTTAATTAGGACGAAACTATTCCTTACGTACATTCCGTCGCTTTAAATCGTTAACTTATAATTCAGGAATTTACTAATAAAGTTAAAAATATATATCGTAAATCCTAAATCCAAAATAAACGAATT
Organism: Monosporascus sp. CRB-8-3; assembly: GCA_004155055.1. Taxonomy (NCBI): domain Eukaryota; kingdom Fungi; phylum Ascomycota; class Sordariomycetes; order Xylariales; genus Monosporascus; species Monosporascus sp. CRB-8-3. The sequence continues at coordinate 7,041 of QJNZ01000100.1, read as the reverse complement.
CCTTAAAAAGTAAAACGAAACGTTTATCGTATTATTTTAATCAGTTATTAAAAAATTTATAAAAACTTGTTTTACTCCTTTTAAAAATCAATCGGTTTCCTAAATAATTATTTTCTCCATACCTTTCGATAAACGATTAACTTTTTCTTTTAAGGATTAATTAAAATTAATTCGTTAATAAACTAACTGTAAAACTTCGTTATTAAAACGTAAAATAATTAAGGCCTTATTAAGGAATATATAATAATATTAAAGTAACGTATAATAAAAGCTTAAACAAGTTTTATAACGTATACCTTAAACATTTAACTTTTCGTATTTTTACTTACTAATACTTCGGTCCGAATATAAGCCTCCATAACTACCTCGTTTCGACTTATATCCTAAAATCCTTCCCCGTAATTAAGGGTTAATATCCTTGGTTTTTTCCTAATTAAGATTATCTTTATCAAAAAAATCTATAAAAGCTCCATAGAACGCCAAAAATACTACCTTAATATTTCGTAATATAAACGGTAACTAAGTTATAATCCAATAATCGAAAAAGTTAACCGCCACTTTCTAATAACTAATCGTACCGTTTTCGATTTTAGCTTTTTTTATTTTTTGGAAAATCGTCGTTTATATCCCGATAATAAAAATTAATGTTATATATAAATCGTTAACTTATATAATCGGTATTTTCGTCTTTAAAACCTTATATCGTTATTCTTAAATTATAACCTTTTGTTACTTTATAATCCATTCGTTTAGCTTTTTCGTTAATTTCGAAACTTACTTTAGCTTTTTACGGTATTCCCGTTACGTATTAATTAAAAACCTGCTATCGTATACTTTGCCGGATTTAATTAAACTGGCGTATTATTCCCGCAAATTTTTTCCTAAAAAAAAATTCGTTTTTTTAATCGCTAAAAATATTAACTCCAAAACCCATTTCGTAAAATCGTTAATCTTCTTGTAAAAAATCTCGTATTTCCGATTTTCGTAAATATACGTCGCGAAATTCTAAGTATAAGCTTATCTATTTTCGGTAATTATCTTAAAAATGTTTGTCAAATAGCTTATATAATCAATTTCTTTAACAATTTTTCCGGAAGATATAAATATAATTAAAAAACCATTTAATATATTATTTCGTATCGTATAACGGATTTATTTTTTCGAATATAAGGCTATATCGGATCTTATAAATTTAACAAGCTATTAAATATTCTAATCAGGAATAATATAACGTTAAATACTAAACGCATACGTTCTAAATTAAAATTTGCCTTTAAAATAATCCCAGTTTTTAAGTCCCTTATAAATAACAAAAAGCGTTAATAACATTAATACTATTGCAATTAATAAAATATACGAATTATTACTATTAATATACAACTTATATCGTCTTAATAATAACTAATCAATTAATAATAATACGAATTAAACGAATAAAACTTTTAATTATTAAATATAAGGGATATTAGTTATGTTATTATATTAGGCTAACTTGCGTATATTTCTCGTACGCGTACAGCTTTTATATAGCCTAGCAACGGAACATATATCTTCCGATCAAAAGAACCCTTTCCGTATATAGGGTGCGTTTAGCACCCCCTGCTAGCTGACAGGTGCTCCCCGGTCGCGTTTATGCAATCCTTCGTATACGTACTTAGTAAATGGATCAGCTTTCTATACAGCTAGCTAGATACCTTAATCGCACTTTACCTTGCAAATTATTATTTATTTATTATTGTTAATAAATATAATAAATATCCGTTTCTTATTTTTAATTTAGTTTCTTTTTTAAATAAAAGTTTTAAACCATAAGTTTTACACTTTTTATTTATAAAAAACTAATTAATTAATAAGGGTTATTATCGTATTTTTTAAACCGTTAGTAATTTATTAATACGGCATATTTATTAAAAAAGACTATTTAAAAATTTAATTATTATTATAGAAAGTTAAAAAGTTATCGAAATACTATAAAATATATTAAACGTAAATTAAATAATTAGTCCGATATTATTTTAAAATACGATTATACTTAGTTTCAAAAAAGGGGTAAAAGGTATTATAAGATATGTCGTTATATACTTAAAGTATTATTATAATATTAAAACGTTTATTTAAGTTGCTATTAAGATATAATAGAATTATATTTATTAATTTAAATATATAACGTCTTATACAATTAAGCTAGACATACGATTAAGCTGGACACTTTTTTAGCTATTTTAACTCCCTATTTTTAATCGTATATTTCTTAACATTAACATTATAAAACACTTTACAAAAAAAACGAAAATAAACCTAACCGTTTAAGTTAAAAAACGAAACCCAAAACTTAATTATAAAAAGCTTAATTTTATTTATAACGTCCCTTATTTTACCTTATAAACGCGATATAACGGTAAACGTACCCGAACCGATATTATTCCTTTTAAGCAGAAATTAACGCTGACCGAAAAAATATCGATTATTAACCGAATCCTTAACTTAAATATACGAACGTTTTTTATCCGGCTTCAATATATTAAAAATATAGCGAATTTATTATTGGCCCAATACGTTACAAAACGCGTCGGAATTAATTAGGCGTTATATTTTATTAAACGGCAAAAAAAACTTAAAACGCATCTATTTCGAAAAATCGATTATTAAAAGGTATTATGCGAAAATCTAAAGATATTTCGTAAATAATTTAAGCTTATTCGGGTTATTATCGTAAAATACGGTATTATAAAAAAGGATATTTATAATTTCGATAAAATTAGATTTTTAATAAAGCTTTTTATAGTAACGGGCATAATAATTACCAATGCCGAAAAACGTAGAAAATTTAAATAGGCCTAGTAAGGAAATCGGGAATAATTTATAATAATATAAACTGTTAATTTTTAAAATTGGGCCTTACTTCTATTTATTATTTTTGCCGGGAAAAACTATTTTTTTTGCTGGTTCGCCGATAACCCATTCTTACCCGACTGGAAAGTTATTATAAACGATAACGGCTGGACGATAAATAAACTGGGTTTAAAATAAGTCTAATACTTTAATTATTATATTCGAACGCGTATGAAAAAATCGAAATATCTCTTTATCTTTAACGGTTACAAAAGCCATTATTCGATAAAATTCGAAAAATATTATATTAACTATAACATTATTATACTTTATATATTAATTAATTCTTTTTATTAATTCTAACTTTTCGACGTATCCTATTTCTCCTTGTTAAAACGCGTTTATTTGTTATATATTAAAAGTTTTATACGACGCTATATTATTTATATTATTAAGGAAGATTTTATCGCCGGTTTTTAAAACGCGTTTAAAGTTACCATAACGACCGATAACATTAAATCCGGATTCGCTATAATTAACTTTGTTTTATTCGATCTTAATTGCGTTTTTTCCGAATTAAAAATTTTAGTTATACTTATACCGACCGTTTTTCTATTTATTTTTATTAATTCCGTTATTTCCTTACCTGCGAAAATTCCTAGGAATATTACCGAAACGATTCGATAAAAACGTTATTTACAAAAGCAGATTAAAAATTACTAAGGTAGTTCGTTAATAAAGATAATTAAATCGGTTAATTTTTTAACAAAAAGTAACTTAATATTATTATACGAAAACGCTTTTTTTCGGATGGAATACGGCTTATTATGCGAAACGAATTATATTTTTAATAAACGCCGGAAAACTAAAAATAAACGTTTTTAAAAAAAAAGATATTTATTAAAAAAAAAGTACAAACTTTTATAATTACGAAAAAAAATGGTAATAAATAATCGCAATTAGCAATAACCGAAAGTAATCGTCGTAAAAAGGTTATAACAAAAAAACGGAAATATAACGTTTACGGTAAGCCCGGATATAATACGCGTACTTATAATAAAGCTATAAATACGTTTAGCGAAAAAAAATCCGATTAATTTAAATGGATTTAATATATTATGGTTAATTAATTGGATTTTGTTATTGCAAAATGTTGAAAAGTGTCCAGCTTAATCGTATATCCAGCTTAAGCGTATAGGACGTTATATAGTTTTTAAGATTTATAATATTTTAAAAATTATACTTTAAATATTATTGAATTTAACTTAGTTATAACTCGTAACATAAAAACTTTATAATACTTTTATTAATATTTAATTCAATTTTTTATTTTACTAGTTTATTAATGGGCGTTCTATTATACCGTTTAGTTAATAATACTTTCGTTAGATTTCGAATATTTAATTTAAATTTATATTTTTTTAAGTAAAAATTTCTTAAAACCTAATTTTTAAATTCTTTAATTAACGAAAATAAAATATAAATTTAATTTATTATTTTTAATTAAATATATTATTATTTATATTACCGATATAAATAACCAGCTTCGGAATTTAATTATGTAAATAACCTCTTAATATAAGCAGGAATAGTTATAGTTATATAATACTTCTAACCGTTATTTTTATAAATATTTACGTTATCGGAAATATTATAAAACCGATCTTAAAATACTTTATTATCAATTTCAAAACTTTTATTTCGAAATAAAAGATATTATTTAAGGCAATTAATTCGTAAAATGTTTTCGATATTTTAAATTTAACTAGTAACTTTCTAATAATTTTAACTTATTATATTTTCATATAAATAATATTATAAATAAAACGTTAAACCTAGCCGATAATTATAAATAAATAGTAAAGCGTTATTCTATTTATATTATTATTAATAGAAACTAGTTAAGATTATTTTTATTTATTAACGTACAACACAAGCGAACTGTACATACAAGCGAACTGTACACTTTTTAGCACCTTACAATAACTAATCCAAATAACTTAACCATAACACATTTAATTAATTTAAATCAACTTTATTTTTTATCGTTAACTATATTTACAGCTCCAAACCAATATACGTATTATATCAAGGCTTATTACAAACGCTATATTATTATTCCTTTCTGTTAATTTATATATAATAACTATTTCCAATAATTATTAACAGCATTTTTTTTATTACCACCCTTTCTGCCAACCGAAAAACGTATTTATCCCGTATAGTAAATATTCTTTTTTATTGGAAACGTTTGTTTTAACCATTTAAATACGTAAAATCGAATTGTTATTCCGACAAATCCCGCGATACGCCCTTCGACGCGCCCTTCGACGCGCCTTAACAAACCTTACAACCTTACCCCGCAGCCTTACAACGCGTTTTTTAACAAAGCCCTATAACCTTCCATTTTGTAAATATCTTCCACGTATTAAAGCCGGACAAAAAATATTAACGTATATAGGTAAGGAAATCGGTCGGTAATCGTTTTTTTGTCGGTCGACTTTAATACTTTCGAAATAGGGGTAATATTAACCTAAGTACGTCAGGGGGTAATCGGTCGTATAGGGGTTTGAAAAAAGGAATAACAATATGGCGTTCGTACTAAACCTTAATATAATACGTATATTTGTTCCAAAGCCATAGATAAAGTCAGCGAAAAAGAATACCGTTAATTAAATCAATTAAATTTGTTATAATTAAGTTATTTAGATTAGTTATTATAAGGTGCAAAAAGTGTACAGCTCGCTTGTATGGTACGTTATATAGTTTAACTATATTATCTTAATAGTATTTTTACATAAGACGGCAATAATTACTAATATGTTTTTTATAGAACATTAAATAATACAGTTAATTGCTCGTTAAATATATTTTAAATTATATCCTATAAGGAAATATTATAGTTATCGGTTAAAGCGCCTTTTTCGATATTTATTAATAATGGTTATTTTATAAAAGGGAAAATATAGGTGAAATTCGTAGTTATAGTAATAATAGAATTGTTTCTTTAATTATTAAAAATATATATAAATATAACGTTATATTTATTAAGCGTATTAAAAACGTAAATGTTTAAATTTCTTAATTACTTTCGTAATTACGTATGATTTCTGTTTAATATATAATAAATACAATTTATTACGAAAACTATAATATTAACTACAACGATAACATATGTATTATAAATATTTAAATTCTTTTAGGGATTTTATATTAGCTGTTTTTAACGGGTTTAATAATTATAAAAAATTAATTAAATATTATAGTTATAAAACGTACTATATAAAGAACTTAAATAAGCAAGCGGATTATATTTCTTAGTATTAATATTTTAAAACGATTTGTAATAAAAATTAATATAAACTTCACTGTTTATATTAAAAAATAAATTTAAAAATTTAATAATAAAAAGGTTCGGTTTATATACGATATTATCGATATTACCTTAAAGATTCGATATTAATATAAACATACCCGAACAGATATTATTTTTAATTTGCGAAAGTTATCGGAGATTAAAATAAAATCGATTATTAATAAAATTTTAACTTTAAAAAATACGTAATTTTTGATCGGTTTTAATATATTAAAAATATCAGGAATTTCTTATTTACTTGATCTATTACGATATATAGTAATATTAATTAAACGTTTAAATTAAAAATTTAATTATTAAAAAGTTTTATACGAAATTTTAAAGGTATTTTATTAATCATTTAAGTTTATTCGAATTCTAATTTTTAAATACGGTATTTTAAAAAAAGATATTTATAATTTTAATACTTTCGTTAAAGGAGACGTAACCGTTGAACTTAATTAAATAGATAGATAAATTGTACTATCGGTTGCTAAGCTTTATTAAACCTTAACCTTCTTATAAGCGTTTTACTTTAAGGTAACTTTAAACCGCCTAATTATGCCCCTATCGACGACCATTCTTAACGGAATTTTAAACGGTTTTCGTAATCCGGAATAACCGGATAAATTATTATTTATAATTTTTTTATATCTGTGGGCAAGTTGTGTTGCATTCTTCAGGCTGTGGTTCTAATGTGTCCTATCCTTTCCAACTAGGGGGGGGAGAGCAGCTAGATATAGCTTCTGCTCTTTTGTCCTTGCAATCCTAGGGCCACAAATCAAAGCCCTTTTGATCCTTTCAACGCTCCAACAATAAATCACCCTATCTGCCGACACGCCCTCATGGCCCTA